>VYZS01064272.1:3618-29142 GCA_013400695.1 Neodrepanis coruscans
TCTCTGAACATGTCCCGGGGGAGGTACTTTGATGTCTGTTCATTATTAAGGTGGTGTTCTGTGTGCCTATAAAGGCTGTGCAGATGAGGTGATGAATAAAAATCTGCCAAGAAAGTGGGCACATGGGAGTGTTGCAGTGCCCTTTTCTCACTCATTTTATCTTTGCAGTCCTGGATATCTGACTTCGGTATGTACGACTCGGCAAGAGAACTGAGGTGATGTTTTGAAAAATCACAGCGTTGAGGATCCGATTTACTTAGCACGTCATGTTTAAAAACATCATTAATTGATTTCCTTTCTTCCTTGGTTTTAAAACTCTGTACATGTTGTATGACTGAGGGCCTATTAATTGCTACAGGATCAGAATTAGGGGCGTGGGGACCTTGCGATATGCCTGAGGACAGTTCATCTCTGCTGCTGAGTTTCTTTTTGCTGATCAAAGGTGGAGGAGAGCCATAGGGATAGCTACATGACAGTGCTGCCCCACTGACCTGTGACAGCAGCTTCTTCTTTGCCAGTGGTGACATGATGCCCGGATTACCCTTTGAGTACAGCAGTGGTGTGTAACCGAAAGTGGAGTCATCATTCATGGATCCAGGCAGCTCCTTTTCCTTGAACATGTCGAAGTTCTGTACCACCAGTACTTTGGGTGTTTGCTTTAGTGCATTGTGGATATCCTCATTTCCCAGCTGGTCCACTTTCACCGTGCAGTTTGCAATGTAATCAGCCATCTCCGGCAGTTTCTCATCTTCCACATCACTCTGAGTGGGCAGATGGACTGGGAAAGCTGTAAAGGGCATTTCTGGAGGTTCACTTTCTAAGCTGTCAGTAAAAGCTTTGTGTAGTCTTTGTTCAGGCTTTGTGTCTTCCGGGGCATCTGCTGGGGGGTGCAATCGCTTTGTGACAGCGGCATCCAGCACTGTGTCTTCTTCTGGGGGCACGGATATACTTGAGAAAGAGGATGAGTGCTGAACCTCCTCCTTGGCTTTCTCACTGTTGGTGCTGTTTTCTGTCAGGTCTGTCTTTTCCAGAGGCAGTGTCTGAGCTGTCTCGGGCAAAAGAGATAGAGGGCCTTGCACAGGTTGTTTCATCTCTCCCACTGCGGGGTGTTCAGGGAAGTTTTTCTGGTCAGCTGGTTCTTGATCCTTCTCTTGTTCTGATGAAACCTAATAAAACAATTCAACAGACATCAGTAAGAATTCAGTGCTTTTCGGCAGACTTTGTAAGATTATACACAGTACACTGTTGGCTACTTTCAGAGAAGGACTTGCCAAACACCCTTCTGGAACATGAAGGCTCTAACATCAGGTATCAGATTCAAACAAAGAGATGTATCTTCTGGAAAATACTAAGAAATACACCATCCCTGCCAGGGTCAAAATTATGCCTCTCAAAACAGCAGATGTTTGTAACCTGATGAGAAGCACTGGTGACTTGAACAGATAGCTAAATGCTGAGGTTATATGCTTTTAAAATTAATTAGGCAAATGCAGGAGAGCAGATTTCATAACTCAAATGATAAGGCTACAGAAATTTCTCCTGCTAGCCAACTTCACCTAAAAAAATGACACGATTCTCATGTTTTTTCTTACCTAAAGTCTCTCTAGCATAGCTGTCTTAAAAATTCAGTGATCACAGAGGAGATCATTCACACCCAGTTCTGCATTAAAGTGTGAAAATGATAGAAATGGCATACTAGGAATCCCTATTGTAGGCAGCAAATCACTGCCACAGCTTAACTAGGACACACATTTTTTTATTAACGGATTAAAATGAAGTTGTCAACATTCAGTAAGTGTGTGTGCCTGCTATTACAAACATGTCTTTTATACGTTATCGTCAATGGGACTGCAGCTCGTTCTGCTCCCCCATTAATACAGCTTGTGTGCACAATTCACACTATTCATCCCATTATGTAGCCAGCTGAACTGTGACCCACAGAGGTCACCAGAGCGTCCCATCTGCGATCCAGCTGACTGACAGCCCTTTTCAAAACTGCTGTCATTCTCCTCTGACATGTCATGGTAGAAGACAGTCATAAAACAGCAGCATTGTGCAAGTCCTTTAATATTATTGTTTTCTTTCTTCCTTCATTGCAAAGATAAGATGCATCGAGAAAGTTATCATCTAAATGCTGCTTTATGGTCTGTCACAGAAGCAGGGAATCGGAGAAGGTCCTAATGAATCTAACCCTCTCAGAGATTTATTTCTTCACAGCTGCTTTTAAATATTCCTGTCTGTTTGGTTGGCCTATTAGTTACAGTGTCTGTTAGTCATCCTAACTACTTCTTTTTAAACTCATGGCTGCCTTTTGCAGCCAAATACCATCATTAGGTCCTTTACAAAGTACCATTGCTAGTCTCTTGAGCTTATAAAATTACATGAAAATACCAGACAGATGAGTAAAGCAAGGAGGAGAAAAAAAAAAAGAGAATCATACTTAATAACTGTACATTCTGCTCTTTGTTTCTGTTAAGCAACACTTTGATTGAAGTTTCAGCTATTGTGAGGCAATGTGTAGTCTAAGGCTAATAGCATTTTGTCTGGTGTCTTGTTACACTGACAATGTCATTGTGATGGCAGGAAAACAGTGAAGAGCACAAAGGCAAATGCAACCCTCATAAATTAAAGTTATATTCTCTCCCTGCATACTTCTCATGGTGCATGAGTAGAACACGCAATTGAGAGGACCGTACATTTTTAAGTGGGCTATGCTTTTCCAGCTCGCAGCTAAGGCCAGCTTCAAGGCCACATGCAGAAATGCTTTAAGCAGTGACTTGGTTGGGGATGTGCCTACATATCTATGTGGTGGCTGCAGAGCAACACACCATCACTGCTGTGCCTGGGTGAGGGCTTAGGAATGGGGCTCCACTCTCAGAGGATGGCTGGAGTGAGAGAAACACACAACCTTCTCCTGGCTCCAGCAGACTTGGATTTCTCTCCACCCAAAGTTGCTGAATGTCTCCTTTCTGCTAGCCGTGTTAAGTGCCACAACCTGGGCACAGAGGCCTCTCTATGGCAGAGCACAAGATGAGCTCTGCAGCCCTACACCCACCTCGGGTCAAAGCTGCGTGTGACCACCCACCTGTACAGTGACTGACATGGAGGAAGAGGTCCTTAATGGCTCACCCTGATTAAACAGGGGCAGGACATGTCTTCCACCCTGGTCAGGGAGGAGACATTAATTCTTCTACAAAAGGTACCTTTTTACAATAGGAAACTGCCATAATTGTACATTTTTATTGTCTCGTCTAGGCTCCATACATTTCCGATAAGCGCAGCTTAGGAACTCTTCCCGCAAACCACACAAAAATAACTGCAGTTTAAGCAGCAGGAAGTTTGAGATAGGGAACAACAAAAGCAAGGAAATTCAAAGTTAAGGCCGTTGCTCTGTTGCTGACTTGTTATGCTGGGCTTAGCAGTGGCGGTACAGATAACGTGTAATGCATCTTGCTGATCCAAGACCCCTCAATAAATAACCAGGCATGAAGGAATGACAGGGGAAGGGAGCATAAGCTTTCACTTCTCCTTGCTTTGGGCAATTTGTGTTGCAACCCTCCAGTGACTGAAGCAGGTTTGTGCACACTCTCCTCTCAATGTGTTATTTTGGGATTTTACCCCAATGGGGCTCTCTGCTTTAAAACTACAATGCAAAAGTCTCTCTTCTTTGTGGAGTGCTCTTACATTAGATATTAAAGGTACTGTTGACCAAGGCCACTTAAAACACAAATTCTGCCTTGGATGGGAGCTGAAATTGTCCTTGTACACACAACTTGAACAACAAGCGGGACATGAAAACCAGAATTTTCTGTTCTCAAAACCGGGTACATGAAGTCTCAGAAGCATCCATACTAACTGGTCCTGTATTTTAAAACAATGAGTATGACTGTTGGTAGCCGACTCCATATCAATTTCCACACAGGTTTAGAAAGAAGACTTATGTACCTGCCAGATGGCAACGAAGCCAAAGGAGCAGCCATAGTCTGCCGGGCGCGTCATGGGGTTTGACATTCTTTAAATACTTTCACTGCAACGCCTTGAAGGCTGCTGTGATCTGGCAGACTGAGACAGGAAAAGCAACATGTTTTGCAGGGGTTGTTTGTGAGGAGCTTCACCACCTCCTTCACACAGGGTGCAAGCGGGGCACAGGAGAGAGTGGGCAGAATGTGCAAAGAAAGTGCTTAAGTAACACGGGAGTAAAAACCCCATTGATTTTGTACCACTCAGCAACACTCGAAATTTACCCTCATATGCTGACAAATATGAACTCTACTGTCTATCTTACCCTATGGTGTGAATAGAAAATCTCTTCCCTGAGGGCTGCCTGCAAGTCACATGGCTCGAGGAAATTGGGGCCTGCACACAAAGCTGTTGACAGCGTAAGAACCTATTATGTCTGAATAGGAACCTCAGCTGAAAACTGTGAGGGAAGTCCATCTCAGTTAGGGCTTGGAAGGTGGTTCCCTCAAAATGTGACCTTTTGGTCCAAAAAGAAATTTAGTATAACATAATAAAAATCCTGGGGAGTGGTATGGTTTTTGACAGCCGTGCACACATCTGTGAGCACAGATGGACCGATCCAGAGGTTACCATTATAAAAATCAGCTGGGTCCAAGAGTTACCACAGTATTATCAACAGTATTAGAGGTTCCTGCACCCTATACTTAGATTAGGAAATAACTGTGGGAGTTGTGTGGTTTCCCTTTGGCAGCTGCTGATCTTTTAGTGGTGACCACTGTATAACACAATGAGCAGAAATGGTACTTGTTAGATCCAGGGCTTGGTCTTCTGCCATCACTGCTCTGCAACATGGAGCTAACTGGCTGTCATTTGTAGCTCAGCAAAATCCCAGTACAGACAATACCACAAGAACTGAATTTCCATTGCTAAGCAAACTGAAAGGCCGACTGGTTGGAATTCTCCACTTTAAATTATGTATTTTATCATTGGATTTCATGTGATTAAAGCTGTGCATTTTTAATTGAAAAACTGAAAAGCAGGGAAACAACCGACCTCAGATGCATCTTGGGGTTTCTGTGCATTATCTTTTTCCTTCTTGCTCTTTTGGTTTTCATTTTTGATGCGTTTTGTTCCAGACACTTTTGTTTTCGTTTCACCCTCCTGGGAACTGTTATCCTGTTTTCGAGGTTTCACTGGAGGCAGTGGCTTATCTTCCTCTCCTTTAATAAATCTTTCATATGGCAGGATTAATCTAGGGGATTAAGGAACAAATAATTGATCAGGTTTTGCCATTCTAGCAAAGGAAAAAAATGTATCTACTATGAGCAGTTTACTTAATAAATCCATTTCCTTCCATGCCACAAAAGCAACAGTTTAAACTCTACATCTATAAATCCAAGTATAAGAAATCAATTTATTTGGCAAGATTATCATGTGGCATAGATTCAGCGGAGTTGGTGTGGATCAGCTGCCAGCGACGGCGCAGTGGTTTGTGCGGCTGCACCAATTTGTACCAGATGAGGATATGAGCCATTATGTTTCAGATGACTTAAAAAAGAAAGAATCCACCATTTGTTTTTATTTTCCTTCCCTGCCCTTACTAGCATGCAGCAAACCCCAGGAAAACACCTACAAAGCCACAGTCAACTTGATAACAGCTACACAATCTCCAGGCTGGTGGTTCCCCCGAGTGCACGGGTTAGTGCCAGGAATGTGGCACAAGATGGGAGAGTTGGGCTGCAGGAATCCTACAAGGCACAGCACCCAGCCCACTGCCACCCAAGCAAGGGCACCCATGCAGCAACAGTCACCATGCTCCCTGCCTTCACCAGGGAGTCATTTTTTAAGGAAGAAAGGGAGGGGAAAACAGCTAAAAGTGAAGGAATTTTTCACTGTGGAACTCTGCCACAAAATGCTTGAAATTGCTTAAAAAAACCAAGGAATAAACAACAAACAAAAAATAGCCTCCCCTTGAAAGCATCAAACACACCGAGTTTTAATCTATCTGTTTTCCCTTTGCAACTTTTGATCTGAAAGGAAAAATAACTGATATAATTAAAAGGGATGGATTGCATTACAATCTCAGTTTCAACTTCAGTGATTAAAGTTTTTATAATGCATTTTGGTATGATTAATGACTCACTGTGGGATTAATACAAGACTCAGGCTTTAAAAATATGAACTTTAATACAGCAAACATAATTTGTTAAAAAAAAAAAAGACAAGTTGACTCTATGAAGAAAATGTACTTTGCTTATAAACAACATAAATCTGCTCAAATACCAGGAATCCTTAATTATCTTTAATCTAAGACTCCAAGGCAGAAACCTCTTTGGTTCAGATATTCGTTTGTTATCCTAGAATCAGTTTCTAAGCATGCAATTTTGATTTACATACTTAGATGTTCAAACACAGTTTGGGCTTAAGAGAGCAGAAATTAGATTGCTCGTGATCATAATATTTTACATTTTAATAAAATACAACATAAATTATGTTAAAATATAAACCTAATTTATGCTATATTAGAAACAAAATTCATTAACTGAGCATGCTCTGACATGGTATGTGCAAAGAGGCGTGAATAATACTTTCTAGCCCTGAATTTGGCAGGGCTCCAGTAATGAAGCTAAGCAGAGCCCACAGGGAATATTCATCTTCAGATCCCATTACAAACTGAGTTTAAACATGTTACAGCTGCTAAAACTGGAAACTGCTCCCTCTATGCAAACTTAGCAAAATAATACGTAGTTGCCAAATACCTGCTTCCCACTGTAATATTACAGTTAATGTTTATATAATAAAAAGCATAACTAAGCAGAAGAAGAAAAAAATAATCTTGTTCATACTTGAGGCTGCTACATTTCATTTGCAAAGCGCAAATATCGGTGAAAACACCAAATTCCTCCCCGCGCTGCACAAAGCACTTTGGACTTCACTTGAGGCGAGGTTGGGTTTCACACAGGGCAGCGCCGAGGCCACGCTGCCATGTGTTAAATATTTAAAATCGCTTTTAATAAAAACACATTTTATTACAATAATTGTTAGCACTGCGAGGGGAGTGTTTGACTTTGTTTTGTTTCCATGGGAACACGTTGCCCATTAAAAATCTACATATTCCATCCGCAAAGGTTTCAGATGCTGTCCAGTACCCCACGGGAGATGGGAGATGCTCCCAGACCACGGGCCAGCCTTTCCCTGGAAGATGCTGAGTGATTAACCCCGTGGCTCCGGCCGGGACGGGAACAAGGCCCGGGCCGACACGATTAATCACCGCTCGCGTGCTCTCCGTCGAGCCTTGTAGGGTAACACGGGACACAAACTCCTCCTCCTCCTGCACCTCACCAGAACTCATTAGCTTGGGCGCTAATTAGTAACCGTGGCTTAAATTTCCTTTTCTGATCTTAAGGGTTCATGTGGGAGTACAAGGTTTTCATTTTAGTTATTTTTCACTGAGCTCAGCAGTTGGCAGGCCGGCAGTGGTAAAAATACATTTCACATCGCCGGTCAGTGGCCTGGAGCCAGCGGCAGGAAATCTGGAATTAAATGTTTCGTGTATCGGGGAGGCGGCATGACTAAGGTAAAACTGAGTCAAAACACAAGGATGGCTTGTTCTAGGATTTTCCCCTCCTCGTCTGGAAGGAGGGCGGGCAGGCTGCCGTTCCGAGGTGCTTTTGGGGGCGGCTGGCGAGGAGCCGGGCAGGAACGTGGGCCACGAGAGCCCGGGGAGCAGCGCCCAGCCCAAACACCAGCAATTGCCGCTTCACGTAGAGATTTCCGTCGGTTGTAATTTTCACTGAATGTTTTTTCAGTTATCCTGTCATGGTACAACACAATTACCCACAGGATATGATCTTATCATTTGATTATTAGAAGTTTTTATAGCGCAGGAGTAATAAAGCTAATGCAGCTCTCGGAACATGTAAGCAGCCGGCTCACATGCCATGAAAGCAGCCGGCTTAGCCAATTTAAGGTCAATATTGCCCAACACCGGAAGAATGCGATCTGCTGTTGGCCAAATAGTTCAGCAGAATGTGACATGTCTGAAACCGGCACAAGATTTTTTTTTTAATTTTTTTTTTGGTCAAATATTTGCAGTGCAGGTAAGATTTAATCAATCTTTGCGCAAGGAGAGGTGAAGACGACGTCCAAAAAACTGGATCCAGATTCCTCCAATGAACTGTGTGTTCAAAACAACAACCATGTTTTCAGTCGCTTTGAACTGTGGCTGTTATTTCACGATGCGGGGGGAAGTATCAGAGTATTCACAGAAAAGGAAAAGAGGGGGAATATTTTGTGGTCTAAAGAATATTTACTTGCAAAGCTTGCGAGAAGACCAAATAAAAGGGTCTTTATCATGATCAAGATTCCAATATTAAGATTAATAAAATGTATTATTTATAAGTCAATTAACATAAATAGAATATGTAAGCACTAGTGTATTAAAAAAAATCTTTCCACAGGCAGCAGATTTTTAGCAGCATGAGGTTTTTTTTTTTCCTGGAATAATACAAGAATAACATTTTCCAGCCAAGAGCAGAAACAGTAGGGGAGTCTTTGCTATCACAGGGCTCCTTATTAAATTCAGTCACTGTGAAAAGCCAGTCTTTTTCTTTTTCCTTTTTTTTTTTTTAAATAAAGACAACTTAAAATCAATACAAGTTAGATTAACAAATCAGTACTATACTAATCCTGATTTATTACAATCGGCAATATTAAGTTTAATCACGTATAAACTGCTACTCAAAAAAAGATTTTCCTTTACTAAGTCCTGAATTAAATAATGGTGCAGTGTACTGAGTTTTTAGATCTGCATCATCTGATATTATGAAAAATTCAATGTACTTCTCTGCAGCAGATGTCAGAGGTCAGCAAATCTATTACAGTAATGTAAGTAATCTGGCTTTCTGCCAACCTTTTTTTAAAAAACACTGAAGCAGATAATTTTATATTTACAAATTCTAAAATCCTCCAGGGACTGAATCTCTTTCCCAACAAAAAGCAGAAACTTCACATTAGAGAAATGTATTTCACAGTATATCAAACATGTCTTCATCATTAGCATTTCATAAAAAGGAAAAAAAAAAAAGAAAAAGCCCTTAATCTTTATTAGTCAACATTTTTTTTTCCCAGCTACAGAACTAACAATACACAATCTCATCTGAGCCAGTAACCACTATATGTATTGATTATGCAGAATGAATGACTTTTTTGGCCCGACTTTGCTTCACAGGACACACGAGAGCACATCTATTTATAGGCATGATAAAAAAAGTAGTTACAATAATGCAAAGGATCTGACCAGCCCAGAAAGAGGAAGGAAATTAAATGTTAAGGCTGCCAGTTTCCTCTTTAATTCTCCCTACTGTGTATGGATATGACAGGGCTCTGGGGCTGGGGAGGAACCATATGCCCAGGACACACAGGGTGAAGGAGGGAAGGAGGCAGCTCAGCACAACCCCTAAAATATTTTTTATATTGCTGTTCCAGTGTTTATTTTTTTGTGTTTTGTTTTGTTTTGTTTCCTGGCAGAATAAAATATTCCAGCACATCTCCCATTGACACATTGAAGGTACATCTTTGTACTTTCCCAAGGGCTCCAAGCCCAACACAAAATAGCATGCAATGGAACCTCTCAGCTACAAGAATAATCTTGTAAGGATGGAAAATGCTGAAGCCCGTTCCTTGAGAGATGTTGCCCCATTCGCATGCTTGGCCAGGTTAAGGAGGCTAATTGCAACAGGAATGGAAAAAGATTTAAATTTGCTCCACCAAAAGAATACAGCAACCAGTTAACCCATGGAACTCCCTGCCAATGGATATCTTGGGGCCAAGGGATTAGTGAGATTATGCAAGGATTAGATGCTAATGTAAATCATGAGAACATTAAGCTGTTAGAGCTCCAAAAACCCTGAAAAGGGACAAGCAATAGGTCTCTACCAGTAGGAATTTGGAAAACGCTTTCCTCCTGAGCACTGTTGGTCATGGTGGCTCCAACTCTTTCCTCTGCAGGCACTGCCAGAGCTGGAGGACAAGACAGTCAGTTTGCCTGGCTCCAGAGGGCAACCAGCTGGTTCAAAAGGTCCTCAGAGCAACTGGGCAGAGCTGCCTGCAGCCCCCACAGCCAGAGGATCCACAGGGTTGGGATGAGAAGCCATAGAGCCAGGGCAGCTCTGGCAAGAGCCCCTGAGGGGCAAAGGGACCCCTATCTCGGTGAGAGAAACATGATTCTTGTCCCCTAGAAACTCAGTGGCAAAACATTCAGCTGTTTTAGGGGACCAGCAGGAATGCCTGAGCTTTAATCCCAGGAGAAGTCTTGATGGCTTTTCAAAAAGATAATCTTGGAGCACTGCTGTCAGTATAGGCAAGGGACACAAGCCACCTTCAACAGCAATCAGTTGGTGGGGATAGCCAGGAGCAGGAGGCAGCTCTCCGGGCACCAGAAACACATTCCCAGCAAAGAATAATCCAAACTTTAGGGTCTCAGCCTGTTTTCCGGAATGAGAGTGTAAAACACATTGAGGAAATGAAGCAGTGTGTTCCTCAAGTCTGATTTCCCTGGATTGCATTGTACAATGCAGGGGTTACGAAAGAAAGCCTCACATGCTTTTGTGCAGAATACAATAGCAATGGCTTGATTTGCATTTGTCTGAAGTACAAAACTGACATGTATTTTATCAGCGAAGACAAAATATGTTTGAGTTCAATTTTCTTTCCAAAGAACTTTCCTTCCTTAAAGAAACAGCTCTTTCATCCTTTCATCAACAACTTTCCTCACAGCCCACTGGGAGTGCTGGTGGGTAATGAGAATGGCTCACTGCTGAAAGGTGGGAACTGCGCTGCTGTAAGAGAATTCAAAGACACTTTGTTTTAAGTAAACTGGAAATTAGTGACATTACAAACACAGCTGTTGATTTAGCTGCACAGCCAGGAGAAGGAAGCTCAGGCACTCCTGATCCTAGGGCTCAGCAGGGGGAAATGTACAACCCATCTTCTGCCGTTGGTGCAGATTTACTGCATGTGAAAGGCTTGAAGGGTGATGGGCACGGAGCTGCATCCCCAAGTCACTTTACCAAAACTGCTACCAGACTCTGTTTTGGCCACAGTCACCATTTCTGCATCTAAAGGCAGACATGCATTTTGTTTGGTAGGTCCACAGAGTCCCTGCAATGCTTGGTCCCTATGCTCAGAACAAGTTTACAGGACAAGATGCCATTCTGCATTGCCTGTGGGCTTCAGGTCTCCTGGAGAGACTCCAAAATCCTGCCAACCCTCCCTGGGAGTTCTGAGTCACATCTCCATTGCACAAAGTCAAACAAACTGGGGCAACCTCTGCACCGTTAGCAAAATCCTGAAGTACAAGGTGGAGATTCCCAGCAGCCCTGTGGAATCTGAGGGGAAAGATCTTATTCTCCATTGCCGGTGCTGCTCCTGCAAAGGGGAATGGCACATCTCCCACTGTGCAGCACCCTCCTGGGGCAACTCAGCTCCCAGCAAGGAAAAGGGGCTTGTCCCCTTGTGTTGAGCCTGTCCCTGCGTCCTAGATGTTAAGAAATGAGGTTACCATGTGTAACACTGCCCAACTCCAAGCACTCAGCTGGGGGACAGGGAGTGCTGGCACCTCCAAAGCACTGAGTAGCACATGGCATGCCCCTATTCTGCTGGGACAAACTCCTGGGTGGAAGAAAGGATATAGCCAGGAAAACACTTCCCTGCCAGGAGGGAGATCATCTGTTTCGAGGCACCAGAAGGCAGAGCCTGACTGTCCAGCACTGTGCACCCAAGGGCTCCTGCTGCCTCCAGCACTGGCCACTAAGTATCTGAGGCTGAAACCCCAGAAAATATGATGAAAACGTGTGTTCTCAATGTTTTGAATGGACAGCTAAGGATCTGTTTTAATGATAAACAAGTACATTCCTCTGTCATCTGATACTTTTTAAATTTTGGGGAGGGGGGAAGCTTTCTGAATTTTCAATAGTTCCTTTGTTAAAGCATCTGTTACTCACATAATTGAAAAGATGTTTGTTCAGTGGTATGCTTGAGAGTACAGTTATTTAATCTTAATGATAAAGCCCTGAGGGCAGAAAATCATAAGTAGAAACCTCTTGTTATTTATCAAAAAGAAAAAAAAAAAAAACCAAAAACCAAGGAAAAGAGAGAACTGAGACACCTCATCTATCTTCAGGCTTAAATTTGCGCTTGATGGAAAACTATAGAGACAATTTGCAACTTGTGAAGTTTTCTGGGAGTCTGGGACTAGCTGAAGTGTGAGGGGGGCAGGGAAGTGGGGTGAAGACGAAAATAAAACAAGAAGAAAAAACTGTTGCTTGGCAAGGGTTTTTTTTGGGTCAAACAAAGAGCTAGTTGTAGTTTACAGCATGACATAACATTTGATTAATTTTTGCCTGAGGATGTTTTCACACTTAACAGTGTAAATCAAAACCTTCTATTAATTACAATGTGTACTAGAAGATAACCATAAGCAATTTCATGTAGATGCTATACTAGCCTCCTACCTTTTTATTCTCTCTAAAGATTGCCTGCTATTTCCTACAAAACTCCACTGAAATTCTTACACGTTACCAATGTTATCCAAATGTTTTAACAAAACCAAACAGCATTTGCAGGGAACACAGGGCTCTCTTGCATATTGAATTACTGCACAATATCCTTAGGGTAGACAGACTTTACGTCTGTCAAAGGGAAACCATGTAAGCGACTTATTTTGACCTGCCTTGTGTTTCTGATAATATACAGTATTTATGTGAGTGATTTAGAAAGAACAAAACTGCAGAATGGGCTCTGAACTGTAAAAGATTCTGTACCTACTGGGGTTTAGTCCCCTGGTAAGGGACAGATGTGCAGGGTGCTCTGGAAGTGCCCAGGGGCCACACTCACAACCAGAATAAAACCCTCCATAAATCAGTGTCCAAAGCATGGGCACAGCACCCTGCTCCACTGCAAAGAACCACAACCCATCTTACCTATCTGCTCCTCCTCAGGTTCCTGATGGTTGTGGCTCTGCAGAGTGCTCTCCCACTCAGCTGCCTGAATTTGGTGGGAGCACAAGGCCTCCTAAATCCCTCTCCAACTGGGTTTGAACAGGACACAGTGTCTTGTGAGAGCCAGGGTCAGAGACACTCTGCTGAAGAGAGTGGAAATCTCTGAGCCCATTCTTACTGGAGATCCCAAGGGAGCCTGGCAGCACCCAAAGAGGGCAGGAGGCTACTGTTCTATGGGACCATCCAGCTGCCTGCCACGACTCCTTGGAACACTGACGTGTCTGTCCAGCAAAGAAGCCAAGGAGAGTTGACTGCATGCCACTGCACACCACAATTCCCCATCCCATGCGTGCTTGTGCTCAGCTCGTGCACAGGGCTTTCTCTGGAGGAAACCAAGCTGAATCACAGCCAGAACTGGAGACAGAAAAAAGCCCCAGAAGGCAATTGCCAGTATTAGTGTTTTGTTCAGTGTGTTTTATTGGGAACTTTATATACCTTGCATAATAGCAGGTTGGGTTTTTTGGTTTGTTTCTTTTTGGGGTGGTGGTAGTGTAGTATTTATGAAAAATCCCTAACAACAACGTCACCAGCACTGCAGAAACACAGCCCACTGCTCACGCCAGAAAATTAAAGCTGCCGATCATGTGTTTTGTGTAAAAGCGAAAAGAAACCTCAAACCCGGCATGTGAAAACCACATCTGCATTATTAGGGGAAGACAACAGGGAGAAGAGTGCTTCGCAGAAAAGGAGCCGTTTCTGAGGGTTTCTTGATAAAGAGAGGGAGATGCAGGGCACTGACAAGGGCTGTAAGAGTTTCACAGGAACAGTTCAGGCTGAATCAGCTCATACCAACCACACACGCCTCTGGGTCTCTGTGGTCGTGGCAAGGTAAGTGCACTGAAGGAGCACAAATGAAGAAAATAACGACCAAAACAACTCATAAGCTCTGTGCCATCCAAGTTGGTGCATAGAGCAACAGCCCCATGATGGGAAAACATTAATGCTTTTTATATTGGTAATCATCTGTAACATGAGCAATTAAGTACAGTACTAATGGACTATAGCCAAGAGCCTGGTACTAATATTAAAAACTGACAGAGATGAATAGGTTTGGAAGGAAAACTGGGCTGACAAAGACATTTTTATGAAGTGCTTGGGCCTACTTGGAATAACCCAATCAGAGGCAGGTCCAGACCAGCCATGCCTACAGTGACAATAATGCATTCACTGACATTATAAGATGCCTGCTATGCTTTAAATAAAAACACCCATTGCTTCTACTCAGAAACCTGCACTTTCATTATTATACTCATTAATAAAACAAAAGTTGTCCAACTAATGTACAAATAACACTTACTGAAACACTGGCAGCCTCGCCTTGTTTTAAAATGAGAACAGTTACTGGAAACACAAACTGTATTGCATGATAAATGAATCAGCTGAAAATGCACACAAAAACCTTTCTTTCTCTTTTAGCAGGGAAACAAAGCAAACACTGCCCCAACTGAAGCACTCTGCCTACCTGAAGCACACCAGCAGCTATTACCACAAGCCCTGCTCTGAAGAGGGGGGTGCAGAGCAATACATTCCTCACAGCCTTTAAATCTGGCTTTGTTTCAGCTTTTGGCATCCTTGGTACCATGAATCTCCAGCAACATGGTGGCTTCATAGAGGTTATAAACATCTTTAGACAAAACCAGTATTTTTTACTGGGATTTTCTAGACAGAGAGACAATTCTGCTCTCTCCAATTGTTGTGTTTTGTGTTTGGTTGTTGTTGATGTTGGCTTTTTATCTCCTTTTTGCCCTTTGAAGTTGTGTGTAGACCTCCACCTTGCAAAGGGAAACCTGGAGAGGGCAGGAAGGTGGGATGCAGTACCTGAATTGGGACATTGCCATTCTACTCCTCAGCATCCTAAGGATATCTCTGAAAGGTGGCTGCCACCTCAACAGCCTTGATATGCTAAAGCCAGTGAAAACAGTAGTTTCTCTGTCACCTTGGAGCAGAGCTGATTAACACAACATGGACACCCTTGAGATCTAGTTGTAGAGATGAATGGCAAGCCTAAGTTAAACAGCACCAGGGTTGGTAAAGTCGGGGAACTGCCTGTTCTGCCTCCAGGAAGCAAGGAAAGGCCAGTGAGATTCAGAAAGGAAAAATCATGAGGTTTATTCAGCATTTACTTTCCAGCTTAATTCAATTTCCAGTTTAGCTTTACAGCTCACCATCAACTTTGAAAATGTGTGTCCTGAATCATGAGCGTGTGTTCCTGCACAGCAGTTCTGGTTTTAGATTAAATGTCATCTGAGCACTTTGGCTATAAATGAGTATTACATTTACAGGTGCTGTAGTTAGAATTACCAGCTGAAACAAACCATGACAATTTCATTTGCTTTTCTCCAAGTCTGAGGCTTAATACAGCTTTCCTGTGGTGGGAAAAAAGAATCTAACAGTAGAAAATTAGAGACTGGATGAGTCACTGAGGGTTTTTGTATACGTGTTTTGGTTTTTCAGACCAAATTTGGTAAAGCATGTTTTAGGTAAGCTAACCTAAAAATCCTACAAGACTTTTTCTAAAATGCCATCTTCTGTCAGCCTTCCAGAGACCTGGAAAGTAAGTGCTGCCTCATATCAGACCAAACCCAGAACTACACGACAGACCATAGCTCTTTGGTGTACCAAGACCAATCTAACCATAAACTAGAAGACTCTTTCCTCAGACTGGCTCAAGGCGAGCAGAACTGCTTTTGGGTAGCCTGGAAAGGCTTTTCAGTCTTGAAGGCATCGTGAGTCTGCTCAGGTTTTCTAGTGAGTACATACCCCAAGTAACTGCTGAGTCAGTCACAAAGATGCATCTCCATGCATGGAAGAGGAGTGCAATTCAAGGGGCTACCATGTAAAAAACCCCAAACTCTAGCATAGAACACTGTCAGGAAAGCAGAAGAGAGAGACAGCGGTTCACGGAGTATTTGTGAATGGCTCATTTATTCTTCCACAACTACAAGAGATGTGCTCTCTCAGTGACTCCAGGGTTTCAACACAGAGCTCAGCAATGCTCGCTCCCTGTGCGACCTAAACCCACAGAGACCTAATGCTTATGTGTGCCTGGGTCTCCCCTGTCAAATAACATCCTCCAAAGCACATCTGGCGAGGGAAGAGACAGACTGCCAGTTGGAAACCCATCAGCTGGCCTGGGTGCAAGAGGAAGCCCTGAGACTCTTGGGGCTGTAATGATGGAGGGGAAGAGCAGAATACCCACAAACTGATGAGTCAATAAAACAATCTTCAATATTTGCTGAAATGTGAGGGCAGGAAAAAGCCCCCCCCGCCTGACATGCACAGCAACTCAGTCAATTTGCTCTGCTGCTTGGCTCAGTCTTCAGAAAGCTTCTAACTTTTATAGTTGCATTCATTACACACAAGTTCTTTGTGCACCCAGTCCTTTCTGTTGGACATGTCTCTGTAAATGAGTGCAATCCATTCCCCTCACCCCCCGAGAGGATGGCAGTATGTCCCTTGGAAAGGCCAACAGGTAAGGCACTAAAACAAAGAGAAAAACTGCCCACTGAGCACAGCTCAGCCATGCCACCTTCTGCACAGGCAAGTAAAGTCTTTTCCTGACCCCAGCAAAGTAACTTGTTTATGCCCAGGAACAAGAGACTGGACTTTCCTTATCTGAGCATGAAATTGCTGAGCTTTTATTCACATTTGCTTTTCTAAGGAAAAAAATCAGAAGAAAAAGAAAGAAAAAAGATAAGAGAAAAAAAAAGAAAAAGAAAGGAAAAAAGAGTTGTTTCTAAAAAACCAAACCAAAACAACATTCCAGCTCCAGTTTTTATTCAATGCGTGTTGGCTTCACAAGCCCTGGAAGTTATTATCTACATGGGAAGAATAAGAAATCAACAGTTCTGACCAGCAACAATGGCTGCAGAGAAAGAGTGTTTGGCAGCAGCTTGCAGGCAGGGAGGAGGGAAGGAATGCAATGAAGAAGAGGAATGCAACGCTCGGCATGACCTACAACATTAACAGCACCCTGCATTGTGGGCCACCCCATTATTTTGATCACAACCACAATCTGCTTAATTGGTATTCCTGAAAAACGACAGAAGACAAGTGTTTGCATCAATTAGCTGTCGTTTCTTATTTTTCCCTGAATATATTTTGCTCAGTTTTTCAGCTTCTTTAACTGGAAAGCTGTTGCAAAAATTAAGAGATATACCAAAGAAAAATCAGGTGCTTGTTTTATTTATTTAGTCACTGGAGACAGGCACTGGTTTCAATTACAATGGATTATCTGACTAAATTGTTGGGGGGATATTTACTATATCTTTAGGAAGCCTCTCTGTCTTTTTCTCTAATTCTTTGTAAAACGCTTTGAAGGCTTTCCAAATTAATTTTTTCATTATTAAACAAGCATTTCAGATTTGTTATCTTACCTTTCATAATGTCTGCGAGTACATGTAGCAGCACTTGTGCTTCCAGGGTTACCACCTAATTCATCATAAATATGTTTCCATTGTCGACGGGCTGTTATCTGTAAAAATGGCAATGGAAAATTTAATCTTGCATCTTTACAGATTCTACATCGTTTGAGTTCACAACAACAAATGCATGTATGACACTTTCAGAACAGCATGTACTACAAGCACTATAAAAGCCCTTACAGAATATATAGAGTGCACAGAGCTTTGGGTGTCTTTTTTTTTTTGTAAGTTAACACTATGTCTATTTTCTTTCTCTCTAAAATGGAGTGATCTGATTCATTATCAAGTCACAGGCAATATGGACTCACAAAAGAGAATTTCAATCAATACAGGGTCATTAACCATCAGAAGTTATGCAGACAAATCCCACGGTGAATTATGAAAATGAACCTCAAACCATACTCAGCACAAATAACGATTACATAGTTATTTTAACTGAATTAGAGAAAATAAATCTGCTGCAAAACCCAAATCCACCACAGAATTCTGTAAATCCACAAAAGCATAGTCCGTAACTCTGTATGTTACAAGCTGTTTATTTTTACCCATTTATGTCAGTAAAATATATAGATCAAATACTAATGGAATCTTAACATACTCCAATGCTAATATTTGAGCTATGTACTTTATTGGACCATGATGATGAAAATAAACATCTTGTAACATATTGAGTTGCATACCATGGTTCTGTTTTTTTATACAGAAATTAGGATTATACAGAATAACAGATGGAAGACCTGGCAAAAGGATTGTTTCTGAATACCACTTCATTATTTTATATATTCTGCTGTATTTAAAACAGGAAGAAAAACAGGAATAGGACAAGCACAACAGATCACCCTCTTTTGCCTGCAGCTCATAAAGAAGGACGGTGGAAAACTGTAGGGGCAATTTGGGGAGAATTTTGTCATTTTCTGTGGAATGCTGTGGATTTTAATATATTCAGCCCTGGAGGCTTCTTCGGAGTTACCCACAGAGCAGTCAATGGCGTTTACTGAGGAGCTAAAGGCAGCAATCAGAAGAAAACAAATATTACAACTTACAATCTGAAGCCTGTAATTTTAATCTAAACAAGAGGGGATAGCTACCATCATTAAATATTGCAGGGTAAGAGGTGTTTCTTTTTTTACTGAGTATATAAAAGGAAAATCCTTTCTTTGCAGAAATTATTCTTCAAAACCAAAAGCATGGCTGGAGACTGAATCATTTGATAATGTTACTATTTTTTCAAATTGGTTGTTTGCAGAGTTCTCCAGAAAACAGCAGCACCTCCAAGTCACTACTAGCACCTGAGCATATTTTGCATTCACACATACTTGAAAAAAGAAAGTATTTTATCTTAAACCTGATTTAAAGCTAAATGAACTGATTTCAGTCACCTTTTATTTTCTGTCTTTTGTAACAAACCCAGAGACCACAGGCACAAGGATTCATTCAACAAGGATAAACTCTACACAAACTAGTTATTCAAACAGAAATTAAACACTCATCTGAGGATAAGGCTCATCCTAAGTCTATTCGGTTTAAGGTCTTATTCTGTCTCTTCCCCAGTCTACCCACACTTCTACTCACTATTACTACTAAGGGCTTGAGGAACCAGAGTCCTAGTGAGCCATAAAGAACATCACATCCTGAGAATATGAATGGATGCTCTTTATGTAACCCAAGAAGTCAAAAGAGAGCTGGACCAAGTATCCTGCTGTGGAGGAATGCCTGGATGGGAAGCTACCTCGGGTCCTGCCTGCACATTCCACTGGTCCTCAGGACAGGCAGAGGACAGAGGCACAGCCAGCCAGTCACCTAACTTGCCTTCTTGTAGCTCCCAAAAAATCAGAGATCCCCTGAGGACTGCTTCAAGTGGCTTTATATTAAATCAAGTTCTCTGGCAGGCTCACAGACGAGGGGAACAAAGGTGCACAAAGCCAATCTGGGGTCTGTGCTCTGGCTCCCTGACAAGCACAGCCTGGCTGGTTTGCAAGGCTGTGGGCCAGGACCTGATGCCTTGGCTAAGAACAGCGATGCTGTGCAGAAGCTTTAAATGAAAGCCAAGGATTATTTAGCAAGAGGACTACTGCAAGCCCACTTTTGAAACATCCTGATGTGACTAAGAAGCATGGTCTCCACTTTCAAAAGGAAAATGTTAACTTTAGAGCCTTAGTCTTGTTTACCATGAGCTGACTCAGGAGTTGACACTCAAGCTGGGACATTAGTAAACATAAGCAACTTTAAGGGGAAAAGGGAATCCCTTTGAAACCCCAGGATCATTTTTGGTCTCTCTTTCCTCTATACTGCTTAGAATAACAGTATTTTCACAAATATTTGCCCAGCTTTATCCAATTCTACCTCTGCAATGGACCAGAGCTCCTTGGCAATTAGCAGAGCTGTGCCCTCCCACATACAGAGCTAAGTTTAAATTTGACATTCTCTGAAACAATTGTTATTCTAACAAAGCCTGGGGTTGAGTTTTCCCCTGCACTGTAAAGTTTATTTTTTATGCTTAATAAACTTCAAAGGACTAAAGGAACTGATTAATTACATCCTTAAACAATCTGAACAACATGCTGCACTGAGGAAACTTCACTGTTGTACAGGGCAGCACTGTTCAAGCTGAATGCCCATGCTGACCGCATCCAAAGTGAGGACTGCTTTCCTTTCTCATAAAAGTTCCTCCCGACCATCTCAGTGACCAACAACTTCCAGAGGAGCCAGGAAAGGTTAATGCTTGACAATGCTTTTCTTATGGTTGTAGTTCCTACCAAAAATGTCTGCCTTTGCCGCTTTAGTTTTCCAACCTGTTTTTCCCTACCAGTGAATACATCTCACCAGTGCCTGTCACATTTCTAGAAGTGCAGGATGCTCCAGGCTGACCCATTAATCAAGGCATTTGCACAGGCCAGTCTCATCTCTTTACAGATTCCCATTCCAATGCCTGCTTTAGTTTTAAGGCACAGCCTGCCTGCAATGTGCTCCAACCCACAGCTCCACAATCCTTGAGCTGGGCCCGTTGGAAGCCAACACTTTTGAAAACTCTGTCAGATCTTTACCAACAAGCAGAAATTTGAATTAAGAAGAGACTAGTCTGCCCAGGGACCTGAGAGTAGATCTGATCTGGTTCCTATAAGCAGAGTATTAGGCAGTGACCAACACTCAAGAATAACTAAATAAAAGCAATGATCTTATCTATTAAAGCTGAGGATTCTTTATAAACATTTTAAAGGTGTCTTCTGCTTTGAAAAATCTTAAGGTCTTCTGCCCTGCAGTATCAGCTCCCAGCTCCCTTCTTCTTGAAAGACTTCTTGCTTTTCCTGCTGCAAACGTAATAGATTTTCTAGTCATGGTACATGATGTTCACAGCTGTCTTCAAAACAGAGCTCTGGGTATTAGCTCTGTATGAAACAAACCCAGGTAGCTTTGCATTCCACTGATATATCAGTTTCTTCAGGCCTGCCCAGACACAGGCAGGACTGTTGCGTGTGTCAATCATTAATATCTAAAAACTAAAGCACTTTATTGTTGCTTCCAGGAGGCAGCAGCTAAATGGGATCCCACTGACCTTCGGCAAAATCAAAGGTGCTACACACTAAAGGTTAAGCTCCACCTAATTTTCTTTTTACCCTTTATCTTTTTAAGACATCTCCAGGTAGAGTCCATTCAGCAGCATAGCCTTCTGCAAACATGCCAAGGCACTCCTTTCATGTTGGCTCAAAAGGAAAAATGCTACTTCATGACTTGCCAAGGACAACTCTTTAGGTAAGTCCTGGAAGTTTCCCATCTATGACCATCTGCACCTTTTACTCACTTGACTTAGGGTGACTGAGAGAATTCCAGGCAGTGGCTGTTAAATGCCACTGCAGCTGAGCACCCTAGAATGTGGCATTTTAAACCATTCATACTGTGAAGGTCTGCTATAGAGAGTGCTTTCCAATGCACTCTCCTATTATTAGTAACAAAGATGCTCGTTTCACATTTCTTTGTTTAAGAGAAACACGATTCCACCAACTCCAAAGAGACAGCTTCATCTGTTACGGACTTAAACTAATTTGTAAGGGTTGCTATTTTTATTAAGCCTGTATTATGTCCAACAAGAAGTACAAGGAAGTGTGGTATTACATAGCTGTAGATGACAACTAAGAATCAGTAATCAAATGGAGGAGAAAAGACTCTCGTAAGTACTCTAACTGGAGAGCCCTTAAATATGACACACAGTCATGACTTGACACTATTAGATATCCTGTGTCTATATCCCATATGCAAAGGCAATGCTCTGTGTCAAGTCTCACTGGATCCATTCCAGCCCCTGACACATGACAATAAAGGAAAGTCAGACAGATGATGAAGAAAGTTGTTCTCTGCATCTCAACTCCAATTCCTGGCCATTCTCAGTCACTTTTAGATCCTTATCCAAACAGGACTGGACTCAAAGGTCTTGCACTTTTCTGTGAATCTGTGCAGAAGCTGGAACACACAATCTCTCCTTGTTTCTCAAAAATGTTTTTTAAACCTCACTGAAACATCTAACATGGACAAGGTGCACAGGGCAGTGGATAAAAACAGAAAATGGGCAGACTATCATTGCTCTGCCAAACACAAGGATGTAAAGTTTGCAACTGCTTTAACTGGGAAGGTTTCTACTCTTACTAGTAAAAAAATAGCCATCTGACCATTCTAAGATTCCATATTGTCATTTCAACCAATCTTTTATCTGTTTCCTGTTCTTAAAATGATTGTCACATGTTGAAGTTCAATATGTACTTTAAAACATTCTTTTCTTCGCAATACTTCCAAGAGAAAAGACCTACTTCTTTCTCAACACAAAACCCAGAAATTCTGGGTAAAATTCTAAAACAAGTTAAAGATGATGAAGCCCTTGTAACAGACAAAATGGTTTGTTCAAGCCATGTGGAAAGGTCTATAGAGAGAAATGTGTATTAATCAGGGCAGGTCTGAGAAAGCCATTGCTCTGCACATGACTTCTCCTCACCAACATACAGTAGTACTGTGTGTGTGAGTGGTGGATTCTTGTCATTACTGAATGACAGCACTCATTTGAAATTTCTGCATCTAAGCAGACCTGCCTAAGATCCTAGAACTGATACTGAGTCATGTCACCCCAATCATCCACTGCCTTGTGAAAAAATTAAACCCAAATCAAACACAAAAGCCTCTCAACAGTGTTCACCATGACAAAATACAAACGAATGCAGCTTGGCAAACTCAATAAATATCAACTGGCCATAAAATAATGAAAAACAGGGTGTGCACAGGTCAAAGTATTGCAACAGCTATTGATTTAATACTCAGGGAATTTAAAGCTAAGGCAGATCCATATTGAGGATGAGACTGTTAACAGAAGAGAGTGAGATCAGGAAACCTCATGCTCCATACATTGCATCACAACAGTCCTCCCCACTTCAGCTCACCTGCAAAGAGCACAGACACAACTCACATCATACAAAGAGGATCAGGCCCATCATTTGAGCCGGAGTCACTCTCCAACCAAAGCTGGGCTTGCAGGTATGTCAGAGGGTGGGAGTTATGCTTGCCTTGCCATTGATTAGTTTACTCTCTATGAAGAATAAGCACCAGGCAACAAATGTCCCCAAACAACAGAGAACATCTGTCACTAAGACAGAAGCTTTGAGACAACAGTAGACTGAAGCTACTCTGGGTGACATCCTCACATATGACATCCTTCCCCTCTGATCCTCTCATGTTTCTCCTACTGTTGGCAGACCTGCCTTGTGGTCACAAACTCACCATCCTACTCCTGCTCTGCCCCAGGCACAAGGGGTTCACCTGCTCCAGCATCTCTAAATCTTTTGCTCTCCCTCTGGTGCTAAAACTCAGGTCTCTCCAGCAAGTCACCACTTTGGCATCCCTGCTTCTATACTCAGTCCCTTCAAGCAGACCTGAAACACTGCTTGTGAAAATCACTCATCTCCCTGAGCACCCTGGACACACCACTTCTCCTTTCAGTCTTCCTCCTGGCCTTCCCTGGTGCTCTGGATCAAGTTCAAGATTTTTGCCCTGATTTTCTTTGCACTTTACAACTTACAGCAATTCTCGTAATTGCTCTAACGATCTATCTATGGCAACTATTCATTCATACATACCCATGAGCACACCTACACACACCCCTGTACACAGGCATGGTATGTGTTGATTAATGAAAGATAGAAGAACAATAAAAGCCAATCAAGCATGTATTTTTTTTAAGAATGTTAGATTTCATGTTTCACAAAATCCCAGGCACACCCATGCTAACCAGCCCGGGCTGCTGAGCTACAGAACAATGTGCTTTATTGTATGGAAGGAAAACAGTGAGTTTTGCATTTTGGTTCAAACGACTTTCAGTTTCTTGATAGTGCATTTTTTCTTTTTCATCATTTCTCTACAGCACAGATATGTCCCAGATTACTTCGTAAACAAAGCAAAAATAATTTCTTTCATCCAACTGCGGCAGGAACTGAACAACTTAATCTGATCATTGTGTGCAAAGAAAATATTTCCAATGACGACATCTTCCTATGTCAATTGTTTTTTTATTACAGATGTCATCTCGATGTGCCATATTAATGCAGCTCTTTCTTCTCATTTCAAGATTTTAATCTAAGTTTGTTGCTGTAATATTTTATTGGTTCAAAATACATGCTGTAAAATCCGTGGCCATCAAATTTTCCTGTGAGCTAAAAATACACTGCTCTTGTCAGATATGGTTAACTGATAAAAAGTGTCAGAGACTTTTCTGAATTACTTTGATAACTTCCTGTTTATGTGGTACTGACCCATGTCTAATAAAGATCTTTTACACTTGGAATAAGAGAAGATTCTGCAGCATACTATTCCTTAATGGACAATGCTGATTACTTCTGAAAGCCTTTAATACATTTCCCATATTAGACATGAACAGATGTCAGGGATGTTGCCAAGTGAAATTTCTTTTATGCAATCTTGGCTTGTTGTACAATAATAGCCCTTTCTCAACATGGGAAAAAATTACAGACCCAACTAATTTCCTTGACAGGGAAGAGTTACATATGTTTTCCACTTGTAGTTTTTACGATAAGTTTACAATTTTGCCAAACCTGGAACTAATTGGGACTGTTTCCAAAAATGGTCCAATAAACCCACAATGTGTACAGCTTGCCTAAAATGCAGCAAATGATTGTTTGCTTCTACATTTTTCTTTTCTAACAGGGAAAAGTTAGATTGCACAATTATTTCATTTAAGTTACTTAAACACTTACTGTTTCATATCCTCCCAGTTTTTGAGCAGCTTGAAACATAGTCCAAAGGTTAACTGTTAGAGGGACAATAAGTATTTAGATAAGCATTGCATTAGCCAACATATTTCAAAGAAATGTAAATTAAACAGTCTCAAAAAAAAAAAGAAAAATAGAGAAAAAAAAAGCTCACAGCCCCTGAAAAACCTCCTGCGAAACATTTTCCAAAAAGGTATTTACATAATCTGAAGAGTAAATATTAGCCCATACTATATATATTTTTAATTACATACAAGAGAACACACTTATAGATTCCTTAACAGGACTGGAAAAATACACCGAGACAAAGGTAATGGGCTCATTTGACTTTGCTGATAAGAGGCAACGTATAATGACTGCAGAATGTTTCCATAACTTTGATAATAAAAATTACTCATTGGGAAGAATGTTGCTTTTAATTATTTGTTTATTACTGATTTCATTAGCAAGCAAGAGCCACACACTGGCTCACAGAGAGAGCCTATCGATTAGACAGCAATATCCAATATTTACTGCAGCTCAGATAATGGTCTCCATAATCAATGAACAATAAGCTGCTTTCTAACGGGTCCTGTGTGAATGAACCCAGATGGAGCACAAATGAGCATTACCATAACAATTATGCTGTGGCTGGTTGTGCCTTGCCCATAGCTGTGGGGTTGGAGGCACGGAGGCAACTAAATTCAAAAGATGTGTTGGGGGACATTTGCTACTTCCTGCAGAACTCCTCCTCTCTCATGTGCCTTTCATCCTGGCCATGGGGCCACTGCTTGCTGCTGGTGTCTCAGTTTTAAAATTTATTATTTTATTTTATTATTT
>VYZS01064272.1:32000-75653 GCA_013400695.1 Neodrepanis coruscans
TTATCCTCACTTGAGCCTTTCTTACAGTTGCTGTTGTTACTCTTGGGTTTGGGCAAAGCTGACTTAGCCTCACATTTTACCTGGGAAAAGAAAAGATGTCGTATCAGATCTGTGTAACCTTAAATTTTCACTTAAGGAATAAACACCCTCTCCTAGAAGAACGGGTTGTTGAAAAAATGAGGGCCAAACCATGCGACTGTGTTTGAGGGGAAACAAAGGAAGCTATTTATAGAGCTAAATGTCTTGTTCTGAATCTTAGTCACAACATTTTTAAATAGCCACATCTTTAAATCATTATAATTCATTGGTAATGCTCTCCAGATCTGCATTTTTATGACTATACATTGCTATGTCACAGACAGCTTCCATCTCTCACATACACTTGCCATTAGCAAGTCTAATAATAACCTTCATTCCAGGATTGACACTGAGCATTGTCAACTCCCATAGACAATCCTTGGAGCTGAGGGTGCTCAGCCCCTTCCAGGAATGCTCAGTAGCCAGCTCTGAAACGACACATTTTTCTCTCCTTTGGCCCACCAAAATAGATGCAAGCCTTGGCAAGCCTTACCCAGGCAGAGCTCTCAGCACACGAGTGGAGATTCTGCTGTAGCATGGACTCATGGGTTGGAGCATCTGCTTAAACTTAAGCACAGCCCTAAGTCTTTAGCAGAAGGGAGAGGCTGGTTGGTAGCTTCTCCTTTCCTGGTAGACACTGGCAGCACCAATCCACACGAGTCCCGGAGCTCCAGGTCTCCCTCTGCCCTGCTCAGCAGATGTGTGCCAGTCAGGAAATCAACAAATTGGAACCACTTTACCTCTTATCAGTATTCAAACATGGGGAAAAATATCCAGTGAGACTGGCTTAATCCTGCAGTCCCTTCTGAAGATAATTCTCTCATTGAATCAAGCAAATTACAAGTTGAGCATTCACTTGACGTTGTGTATACCACAAAAAAAAAAGGGAGCAGAACCTTTCTAACTGATGCCTAAAAGCTCTGCATGACCAAGACATCAGGATCATGGGATCAATACACTTACAATATAATACTTGAAGTCCTCTAATACAAGGCAGTGGAGATGGTTTCATGTGTTTTGGATTTGTACTGTCCCTTCAAGGCTTTTGAGGCTTGAGTGTCAGGAGCCTTCTGGCAGTTCCATAAACCATCCAAGGCACATCCTTTGTGCTTCCAGAGGAAGAAGGGAGATTGTAAGAGCCAGTATTTGGTATTTTATGAGGACAGGAGAGGAGAGCAGGGTAACTTGCTGCACAGGAAAGCAGCAGCTCTTGGTCAACCAACTCATGGACACTTGGACTCCCAACTTTTCAGAACTGTCAGTTTTAAACCAGGTGCTTCTTAGATACTTGTTGATGTCTTGGAAACACTGAGCATTATGTAAGTGCTTGTAAACAAAACCCCAAACATATCACTGGAAAGACCAGGACACACTTATTTTATCTTAATAAAGCTGCCCTGCATTTCAGTCTCAGGGAAAGCAACATCTTTATACTCCTCCAGGTATTCACTTGGCCGAAAGCACTGACTTAAGTTTATTTGCCTCCAGTTTTCCACAGATGTTGGACAGCAATGGTAGCTCCTAACCAGAGGGGACAGGTGGTCACAGTTCTTCATGGTCATTGATGCTGCTGAAAAAACTCCATGTTGGCAACTGTAGGCTCCCTCCTCCCAGACAACACAGCAGGGACTGGGAAATGGACTCCCTGTGGGATTTTTCTTGATCACTTGCTGCTGAAGTATGTCCACTATACTGTTTGATATTTTCCAGCTGCATGGTTCAAAGAGATATTGTCTTCCTAACGCACAAGACACCATACTTTGCCTTTTAGTAATAGATACGCTTGTTGATTAAACTTCTGTAAAGATCCTGGGTTTCATCCAAAACGCAATGGAGCTAATGGGATTTTTTTCCTATTAAATGAACTTTGGATTTCCTCATCCACTTTTCAGGTCAGAGTTGCAATCCCTTGACTTTTTCACTTTGGCTCCTCACAAAAATTATTTAACAGTTCCTTTTATAAAGTTTAGATTACATTGTCATAGGTTTCAATGCTTAGCCAAAGCCTGGGTTAGCACTCTCAATATGAACACATGACTTCAGTAATTTTAGGATTTTTAGTCTGAACTGCAAATTTGGAACAAATTCACTAGACCTGCAAACAATTATTCAGTTTTGTCATCTACTTGCTTGGATTTTCTTTTTCAAACCAGACAATTCAGAACTATGTTTGCAAAGACAACCTGGGCACAAACACTAACTGAAATCAAAGCTCACTTCTGTGCAAGCAAACTAATGGCAAGGGATGTTACTCCCAAGGAGACGAAGGGAAATAAATTAAGCAACATTAAGAAAGCCAGCAGGAGAAAAACCCATGGTACACACAAACTCCCTCTCTCCAGTCCGCAGAGAAGCGAGGTCAAAGCACCTGTGGAACTCGGAGGTGCCAAAATGCAATGGATGGGCTCCAAGCAGTGTCAGGTTCAATGAAGATCTGATGAAGGCGGCAGTGCTTCATCTGCTCAGTGTCTGAGGCCCAAGTCTCACTTTTGGAACTTTCCCACCATCTGACAGGCAACAGAGATGAGTGAATGCCATGACCAGTGACTAACAAGAACCAAAAGGGTCAAAGCCATTACAGATAACACCAGTGTAGATCCAGCATAAACATATCCAAATCAATGAGAATGATGCCAGATTTGCACCAAGCACCATAAACTGCCTTTTGCTTTCAGAACACAATTTTGAATCCTCCCTGAGGGCAAAGGCCTGGCGGAAAGTCCTGAACATGGAGTTTTCCTTGGCTGTGCTCTCTCTTCTGGTCTCTTTAGAAAGCCTGAATAGCTGTTGTAAAGGGAGGGTTCCATTTCCACAGCTGAAGTTCTGTCACAGTAGCCTTTGTGTGAGTAGCACTTCCAAAGTGGAACCGAGGGCTCCGGCCCTGAGAGGCAACCCAGCACTGCAGTGTGGATAAACTGAGGGTGCTCTGAGATGGGGTCTGACCACCTCCTGCTGCGTGTTCCATCAGAGGCAGGTCACCCATGACCAAATGGCCAGGGAACACTCATGTGTTTGTCTGCTCCTGCCAGAGGTCACACACAACACAGACCACTAAAGACCTGCATTTCACAGTTTCCATCAGATAACGGCTGAGGCACTTGGAATAAACCTCCAGGTCTGAGAGCATGCCAGGCCACCTGTGGTCACAGGAAAATCATATCCTGGCAACTTCTAAGCTAATTTCCCAGCTCTTGCTGTACAAATGAAGTGAGAGATTTACTTCTGCATTTGCTGATGAATAGATTAATTTGGGGACAATTTCCGTGTTTAACAAGTTCATCCTTTCAGCTCTTCGAAATGGTCAGATCAGCCAGTCTTAAAAATCCTTAGAATGCATTTCTTAACACTTTGAAGGAGAACACTCTTTGGGAGGATAAAGCAGGTATAACAAGGGTGATGTTGGAGCATGCAAGTCCCAAAAGCCTGTCCAGCCGTGATGACACGTGAAGCAGTGAAAGCCTCCAGAGTCCTGGGAGTGCTTTGGGAGAAGAGCTTGACATATTCCTCTCCAGAAGAGGTGATCTGACCTGAGTAGATGGCCTTGTATTCCCTTCCCAGCTTGTGAAGGAACTCCCCTGAGCTCCTCCTCAGAAGGTACTGAAATGGATGCAGTGACCAGCAAGGAGATCGAAAGCAAGAAGTGGCACATGAAAGACCCTGGCAACACCTGCAGGTTCTGGACCACATTGTCTCTCCTGCTATCACTCTGTTTTTAACAAGCCACCTACACTGGGACTTAGTAAGAGCTGCTCCTACCCAACCAGACACTCCTCCATGCCAGGTAACTGTAAAAGTCTACAAAATGATCTGCTGAAGGTTTAGGGTAAACACACCATTGAGAACTATGTCCTAAGAAGGTACAAAGCTTTCTAGTCACTGACAGCTGAGAAGAGGAAATTCAGCAAGTCATTACGACCATGCTGCTGTCAGACACCGAGGGACATGGTCTGAGAATGTAAACAGCACAACTTCTGGTCATGAGGGATTTTAGCTGGAGCGGGAATACAGCCAGGATCACTGCCAAAGGCTTCAGCATCTTACACAAGTGAATTTGTCCCATTTACAGTGTCCAATGGATCCACTGTCAGCATTTGGAGATGGAGCACTGAGAGAGGAGGATAACCAAGGGTGAAATCCAACATGGAACTTCAGATGATGACATAATGTCCCAACTTTCCCAACAGGACAGTAGATGGATCTCTGTTCCTCCCCCTTCCTTAAATAGGCTTTTTCTCTTTCCCCAGTAACCCACAGGCAGGTTTCTGTATAAAGTGCAGAACATCTGTTGTAGAGGGTTTGATTTGCTGTCCCTCCTCTCATTAAAGTGTATCCACAGTCCTGGGACACAGATTGATGTGAGGAGCCACAGTGAAGTCAGTGTGACTACATGCAAGGACATTATATCATGAGCATGTCTATTATTTATAATGAAATTAAGCTGGCCAAGATAATTAATGCTATTAATATCTGCACAATGATGAGCACAGTATGACTAGATAAATAGGCGGAATTACTTCTTATCTAAAATATCCTCCCATCTGAGTAGCAGGGTGAACCCAAATATAAACAGAGAGGATAAACAGTTTGGTATGAAGTGTTACTGTAGTTTTTAAACTATCTAATACCTATATATCAGGTTCTGAAGAGGCAGGACTACTTGTCCTACAGTCCAGGGTGCTCAGACAATACGGTCCATGCTGTAGTCCACTGGTAATATTTTAACACGAAAAATGGTTTGGGGAATCGAGGCAAATTGAGACATTTTCACACCATGGATTTTGCGTGTTCTTTCACAGAGAAAACATTCAGACAGACTGTATGGTATCTGGCAAGGCTCTGCAACTCAGCACACCAGGCTCCATTGCCTCTTACCATGCCTGTCTAATAGGATGGTACAGACTCCAACTGATCACAATAGGGCACAAAAAGAAGAGAAAAAGTGACTTAAGGGCAGAGCTTCATCATGAACTTCAGCCTCTTTTATCGTCATCAACAGAAGACACAATTTTAACTGAACTCTTAGGGAGGAGGAGGAGGTGGAATTTAATTTGCCTTCCTATGAGAAACTGAGAGCAGAACACTTCCACTTGACCTCTTTAACCTCCTAATCTCCCAGGACATTCACTGTGTACAACAATACCAACGCAAATGGATCTATACATTCACTGTATTTCCTAAAGAGATGGTCACAACAACGGAAACATTTTTCAGCTGCACACCCATCTAATCTATTGAAACTGTAGATTTTGCAGGAGTTGGCATAAAAAATCAGTATATGCAAACCTCTTTAGCTGTTTAGCTCAAAAGTATGGGGAACAAAGTTCTGCCTCAGATAAAAATCAAGTATTGCTGCATGTAATTTCCGATTTTGCATCTCAGAGTTTCAAATTAAATCATCTTGAAAGGAGCCATTTGTGCTTTTTTTTTTTAAGAGAAAACCAAACTCCAATTTAAAACCACCCAGAGAACATAGAAAATAGGATGTAATTTACACTACAGAAACTCCACTTTAAAACATTTTAAGGAAAAGGACACAAACACATAAATATCTAAAAGGCTAATTCTATAAACACAAACCAATGATCCAATTTTTACATGGAGTATGGGCTAAGTAGTGCAGCACATACAGAAGACTCTGCAAAAACATGCACTATTCAACGAACCCTGGAACATGCAGCTCAGCACTAAGTATTAAAGAAACATCCCAGATTTTTTTTTTTTTAAGCTTTTGTGCTAAGCCTTTATCTCTCTTTTTTTTTAATTTAAAAATGTCAAGATCTTAACATCAGGGTAATGTCATTTGTGCGTGCTTCTTAGAAACCATTACTGAAGTGGCTCTTGTTTCCTAGTCTGTTTATCTTCAAACTTATATTTAGAAGTACATTGTAACAGGGTGAGCTGCTCCCAGGTTTATTTTTAATTTGAAGATACTGTCACAAACTATGTTTGTGTGTCACAGAATGTGAAAACTAACACTAGATGCCAAGAAAGCTTAAGCATTACCAGTTACCAACAAGCTGATAGCATTAGGTTGTTAGGTGATTATAGTTGCTGGTAACTTTGAAAACGGGCACGATTTAAAGAGAAAAATAAAACTATTGAAAAAAAAATTTACATTTCTCATCCCTGAGAAAATAAGTTACACTCTAAATTTGAAACAGCATGCTGGGAAACAAAGGCAGGGTTGTACCTAAAATAGGAGAGTGTACCAAAAAAGAGCATTATTAAGTGATTTACCTTGGCAACAGCTTTGCTTTCAGAATTATTGTTGGAATCCTTAATGCCATTTAATGAATCTCTTCTCTGTGGGCATGGCTTCTTTTTGCGCGGTCTGCCTTTAAGATTTGGCGCTGAAAATTAATGGAGAACAATTTGAGCACATTGTCTTATACTGGATTCTTAACAGCTGAAAGCATAATAAATAATTCCACTACAATCAGTCACAGAAATGTACACATCTGTCTACAGTAAATGCTTATTACCAGATTCCCATCCTCCATGGGTTACATCTTGACACACTATACATTTCTACAGAATATCCCCCAAAACTAATCTATTCTACTTTCACAGAGCTAATTAATACCAAGCCAAACACTGGTCTCTGAAGGACTTGGGAGAGAAAGCACACATATTTCTCCATGGTACAAAAAAAGAACAAAATTTAACATTTAATTTTGCATTAATCACCCTGCTGCCTTTATTATTTCTAATCTTCAAGCAAGAGTACTAACTACTATTTCCAACTTTGGGAAACATCTGGCATTGGAAATGTTCTGAAATATTGAAATTCCTCACAGCTCCAAGAAATGTTTATATATCCTGTCATTCTTGTCAAAGTTCTTCTGAAAAGTTTAAGAAAAAAATAAAAAAATTACCCCTGAGTCCTGAAACGGATCAAAAAACCCCTTAACAACTAGTTCTGGAAGTTGACAAGTACTGAAATAAGTGATTGATTGTTTCATAAGGGTTACATACCACACATACAACTTAACATGAATCACTTTCAGTTTTGTCCAATTCTTAAGATAAAACAGCTCTGAAATAACAGAGTGACTAAATCCTCACTGTGCTGAGCCATACGAGGAATGGGATATGGATCATCATAAAAAATATCACACTCATCTTTCATTAGTGGTATTACAATATAAATTATGATCATATATAGAAATAATAGATGAAGCAGATGTTTGCTCATTATTACATGTCCTCTCTGCTTTCACATTTAAAAATCAGCCTCTGACTACTATGGCAACACTTAAAATGATAAACAATCATTAACTAATGACTATACCGAATAATATAATTTCCTTTAAACCTTTAATTTCTAGGTAACCATTGTTTTCATTACTTAAAGGGATGATCAGAACAATGTCAGAAATCTAAACATCACAAACCTCTTGAGTATTTTCTAATTGTTTCTAATCTTACATTTGTCACACAGTAAGCCAGTGGTTTCAGGACATTTTACATTTTAATTAGTTTGCAAACACAATAAAGGGTGCTAATTTGATTTTATAGTTTGAGTAACACTGTCATATTTGGTCTGTTCAGAGAAAAAGAAAAGAAAATCAAAAGTCACATCCTTTTTCTTCCCCCAACACTGGCACACAATAAAAAAAATATATGTATGTGTGCATATATATATATCTGTATGTGCATATGGGTGTAAGTCTATATTTGTGTCTATCTAAAAATATGTTTATCTCCCTATAGAAATATCTCCATCTATCTCCAGTGAAGCACATTCTGCTTACTGAAAACTACTGCAGAAAGCAATTCCGAAATTGCCATGTGAAGCTAACATGCAAAAATCAAACAAAGAGAGAAAGAAATTATTACCCATTCCAGCCGACAAACATCTGCCTGATTTATATCTGTACTCATGAATGCTACAGCATGTGACTGCACACTACGTCGCTGGGAGTCTCGACTTGGTGTGGATGTCAGCCTTACACAAAATGAACACTGAGAGTATTTGCTCGGTGCTCACCAATCCCCTCCCCCAGCAGCTCCATTACTCATATCAACAGAGATGAGCGGCTCGGCGGGAGCGTGGGACGAGCTCCCAGCACTGCCAGACTGCCAGCCCTGGACATGCCTTATTTATAAACCTCGATCAACCTTTGATGTCTTACTGAAGACTACTTTTTTTTTTTTTTTTTTCTGGCACCTGACCTGGATGGGACGGACAGATCCTTAACCACCATCAGCCCCCAGCAGTTGCATCTTCTTCAAAAAGGGACTGAAGAAAACAGAAGTGTTCCCTCCAGTTTACTACACCCTGGCACACTCCTGGTAGGAGATTAACCTTCAAATGAATGGATGGATCCCCAGGCCTGGCCCAACCCAACAGTGGAAGAGGGATGTGGCTGAGCAAGCATCAAATATACTTTTATGTGAATTACTTGTCCTTTCTTTCGTTTCTTTCTCTTTAGTGAATAAATAAAGAAACTAGTTCAAGGCTCAGTGTTTTCCAAACATACTTGTTATCCTGAGTTTTGGCACCGTACTTTGTATCACACTATAAAGCACTGCTAATGTTTTGCTAAAAGCTTTAAAAGCAAGAAGGCATTTGTTCCTAAATTCCAGGTATATTGAGCTTGCATATAAACACTGTTTGAATTGGAGCCTTCCACGGCAGAACTGGCACAAACCCACTATGAAATTGGTTATTTGCATTCTCCCCGTGGCTCAGGAGCTGCAGCAGGGAAGGTCTGTCTGCAGCACACAGAAGGACTGTCCCACATGCCCCATGGTATGACTTTAAATCACCTGAACCCATTCCAGATCTGACACACAATTAACAAGAAAGCAGCAACAGAAATTAATACCAGAAGAGAAGATCCTTGCATCTAGTATCTACTCTGCAGAAGAAAACATTTGACACAGTTCCAGTCACACTTGAAACAAAGCCATTAATATTTGCTCCCTAAATCATTACAAATAAATGCATTATTTGAAGATTATTGCATTTCAGTGACATCCATTTTGTTCTTGTGAGCTAGAAAATATGACTGGGACCAAAGAAATAATTTACAAGTCACATACTTGTTTTTTTCAATTTTGTCATTTTTTTTGTTTAATTTTTGACATACTCATGAGCACACTGCAAATGTCTTGAATTTGTTATTCATAATTATTTTAAACCAATTTCACACACATGTTGTGGCTTAGTCCCAGGCAGTTTTCCTGAGGAAACTGTATGTTTAGGATATACTGGACAGCTAAGTGAGTATCCCATGGGTTTTTTTTTTTCTGTTTTCTGGTGGAGAAGAACTTCTGGCATGACTACCTGAGAATATCTGAAATGATTCAATTTCTTCACATGTTTGTGCATATGGCTTTCAAATTCATTTTCTGAAAGCATTTGTGGCAGTGAGACCTGACAACTTGCACATTCCCAGAAGGTGAGAACATAAGCAAAGCATATTAAAGTAAAAAATGAATAAATAAGTACAGAAGAAAGTTTGCATTTCTTTGCCACCTCTTTAGACTGAGTGCTTGTAACAGAAGTTATGAGAAATATGACACAGTACCAGTTTAAAAACTTCCTTTCTCATGCATTTGACAACACGTTTGCCTTTTGCCAATGTGTGGTGTTTTCCACCCTCATTTCTTTCTTCTTGCTTCCTCATCAATCTGAAAGAGGGGAAAATTCAGCCACTGAAATATCCACTGGGACCCTTGATGGACTGCTGGGGACTTTTTCTGCCTCTCCTCAGATGCGGTTAGAAGGATCAGTACGCAGAATAGGTGTCCTGTATGCTGGAGATCTGCTGACTCAAGGAGCCTCTTTTTGAGACTACAGCTCATCCCAAATTTGTTAGTCACCACAAAGGGCATGTTCACTTGGAACACAGGAAAGCACAAGAGATCACCTCCCCTGCAAAACACACAGGTGCCATGGCATTCCCTGCTGAGTCCTGGCAAACCTTTCAGGTGTGACCAGGTGAAACACAACTACTGCAAAATGCACAGAGTACGAGGTAACACCCCTTGAGTTTGGAGGAGTCCCCAAACCACTGCTACACTCTGAAGTGCCTAAACACCAGCAACACCCTATGTGTTTCCATTACAAACTGTCACACCTGGGAGGTTAATGCAAATGCATAGCCATGCACAGCACAAGGAGTGAGATTATCTGTATATTGGTGAATCTTTGCTGACTAAAACATACCCCAGTAAGAAGCTGATCTGGTGACCACAAAGCCTGTTTTTACGAGCTGCCTACAGACTACAGCAATCAGACCAGGACAATCCAAATACATCTCAGGAGTAGGCTCTGATTCACAAAGAGTTATACACAGAACAGAGAGGAGCTCAAGGCTAATGCTACTCAGACTAACTAGGTATTTCCTTGAAGCTAGAGGTTCTCTCTGCACATGAAGCCATGAAACAACATCACTGCTTGAAAATTACATCTTCCCCTTCAACACTCACATCAGTCTGTGCAAACATCAGATACTGTAGGTGACTGGGATAGGCCAGAAAAAAAGGAAGAAGGCAGCTAGACTGCCCACCTACCAGAAAATTGGTAAGGCTGTGGCCACTGCTCTCTAGTCACTACCACCCTCCCACAGTTCAACTTTCACAGCCACTGCCTGCTCAGCAGGACATGGGAGACAGGAGCATTTCCAAGCCTAACCACCTAGAACAACTCCCAACTCCGGGTGTAATCCAAGGAAGGCAAATTCTATGCAGGGGAAAGAGAAGTACCCAAAAGTGGGAGCTGCCAAAGTCAGCCATGATTAAACACTCTGTAGAGTGGAAAAGCATAGGCTGCCACAAGAAGACAGCACCTCCACCAGCCACCTTCTTTTCCTGCACCTTCAAGATGGGGAAGTGATCACTGGGCTTACCATCTCCCTGTTATCAAGTCAACTTCACTAGAGCCATGCTCATGTTGAGAATGCCAGGTACTATGAATACACAACCATTCCTAGAGGCACAAGTAAGTCAAGAGACAATGGTTGTGGTTTTGGGGCACCTGACTTTAGTAGTTCAGTTACAACAAAATTATCTATCTTTTAGGAGGTCGATTATCACTGGAAGTCCAGTGAATTCAACCCTCCCAACAACACTGTTCTCTAGAAGCACAGATTTTGGCTGATGCAAAAGATGTGTTGTTATAGGGAGGGTGTTAAAAAAAATTGTGGCCTTCACACAGCTGAGGTCAAGCTACGTTGGCACTTTGTCAAAATCAGTGGTGTAGCCAAGAGTTTTTAATGAGCCTGGAATGCATTACCTCATTTGTCATACCTGGATCACTTACTCAAGCTGAGCCCAAAATAACCTTGGACCTTGTTGGCTGCTCAACAAACCATGTAAGTAAACAGTACTGTACTCATGCCTAAAACATGTACCTTTTAATTGCTCACTCCACATTTCTTACTCTAAAGCACATCTAAGCATTTGTAATGCTCATGATCAAAGTTCTTGCCTTTCCAGGCCTCTCTGACCCGCGTAGCTATTTCCTGATATGACTTTGATTCTGGCTTGCTGATACTCCAGTTTCTCAGAAACACTTCAAAAGAGGAAAAAAGGGAGAGAGGGGAAAAAAGAAAAGGAAGGCCATTGCTGTATTTTGCTGAGGACTGTACCAGGATAGCTGCTCAGCATTGCTAATACACTTAGAACTTGCAGTGCCAACCAGATCCTGGCTGCCTGTTGATTTTTGAGACCATGTTTCTGTCCTGTGGAAACATGAAGGAAGAACAACAGTGTTTTTCCCAACTGCAAAAGTCAAGATAAAAAAACAAAAAACAACTGAGCTTGTAAAAACGTCAAGGGCCAACAGCAAAGAAGGGTCAGCAGAAGATCAGGATCTACACTTAGGGTGGGCTCACAGAGTCAGGTGAGCTATAAACACAGAGGTGGGAGTGTACCAGAGGGAGGTAATCACAAACCAGGATTAAGGTGGAGCACTGGAAGCTGCAAGACTTTAATAAACAGGGATGTGCTGTGGTGCTGGGCTCAGAAGAGAGGTGTGCTCACATGAGGCAACGCTGCTCCACACCTGCTAAATGCATCAGTCTCTCCTTCCTGAAGGACACCTTCCAGAATGTCTTTTTGCACTGTGCCAGTCCTCCCAGTTTTCACACACGTGCACAAAAGCTGCGATGCCAGAATCCTTGGCCCTCCGCTGCAGAACCATCAGTAAGCACAGAACAGACTCGGAGACCCTCTTCTTAGGCAGGTGGAAACGGCAGGACGTGCCAGATCACATTGCTATTCACGGTGCAGATGCCAAACAGAAGCTGGAGGTGGCATATGGAGGTGCTGGGCATCAAAGTCAAGGTGAGAAGAGTTGTCCCAGATCTCCACAAAACCCATGAACTGACCATGCCTGCTGGCAGGTGGCAAATAGCTGGTTGCTGAGGACATCCCTAAAGCAGCCTGGCAAAAGTTAGCTCTTGGCTGAAAATCATGGTTACATGTTGCACCTTTTAAAATGTAATGAATAGAAAGTTAACAGTTTTAATGGCTTTAACACTTACCCCTCTAGGGGGCTTCTGGCATTCTGCAATATCTGAAAGTTAGGAAAAGCATATTGCTATATTTAAGCATGGTCTCAAAAACTGTTTAAAAGTTAGTTAATCTCACATAGTTTCTGGAGTCCCAGCTGCTTCCTTGATTTCCCCATCACCTCCATCTCTTTATTTTCTCTCCTTCACCTCATTCCCTTTTCTGCATTCTGAGTTCAGGATCTTACATTTCATTTATTTTCCTTTCACCCCTCAAAGTTTATGTAAAAACTTTTGCCTCCTGGAAACAGGGTCTGAGAAGGAAGAGCCGGGGCATTTATCACCCAGGCGCGCTGAGCAGAGCTGGTGAAGAGAAGCAAGCTGTAACCAACCTAATATTGCATCAGAGGGCCAGAAACTAAAGTGGCTGGAAAATAAAGCAAAAAATCAGACTATGCTAAAAAAACTCCAGACCTTTGTTTAGGATAAACAACAGTATCAACTGAATTTGGGGAAGCTGTCAACAGGATCCCAAGTACACCCATGTAAGTCAGTGATGAGCACCCACCAACAACTCAAGCCCTCATTGAGCTGTGGAGGTCACACAGCCTCTCTGCAAACACACATCTCCTGCTTACTCAAGCTGCACATGAAACTATTTAAATTTTAAAATTACTTTCACTAGATATTTCTACATGCAAACACTTGTTTACTCCTTTCTTTATAACTGAACATGCCAGCTCTGACCTGGAAACCCCAGAGCACAGCAGCAAACAGCCTTGCAGGGAGCATTAAGTTAAGGAACCACGCTGCTTTAAAACCCACACGGAGAAAAGAGAGGACTTGTGCAGCCATTTCTGAAAGTTTTGTTTTGGAAATGAGATACCCCATGCTCCATGTGGGGAAAATCAATTTGCTACCTCTCTAAAGAAAACATTCCTCATTTGGAAATAAGTGAAACAGACACTTCCTTGTGTGGATTAATGTGGAGACACATAACTTGCCGCAGACTGTTGCTTTGACCCCCCTCCTGACTAGACAATCTCTGAAAAAAGCAAAATGGTAGTATTTTTCATGGATTTTCATGGATTACAATTCATCATTGCTTTTAATAGAAAAGTTAGAGGAACTGCAAATATCAAGTTGGCCAATTTTGCAAAAAACCGAGTATTTCTTTGTTCCACGGAAGACAAGGACAAGATTCAAGATGAGGCCTGGAGTTTCTTTTTCTTCATTTCAGCATAGTTGGAAGTTAAAACTTTTTCTTGATCTAGGCTTTGTTATGTCCTGCTGACTAATGTGGGTTTAAAAAAAAAAAAAAAAAGGAAAAAGTTGTTTGGGGTTTTTTTTGGGACAAAATCTATACATGTGTTGGAAATTATGAAGTGCAGTAAATTGAAAAGGGAAGCTGAAGACTTCAGAGAAAAATCTTGCTTGACAAATATGTGACATTCAAGTGGACCTTAGAGCAAAGTAAAACCATAATAATAATAATAATAAAAAAAAATCCAGTGTAGGCCTATTACTGGCTACAGATGACAGGATTGTTACTAATGATTCAAAAAGAGGCAGAGGTGTTTGGTAAATATTTGTTCCATATTTGCAAAGAAGCCAGATGATATGCTTGCAAAAGAATATAATTAAAGCCAGTCAATTGACTTGGTTTTACAGAAAGCAGATCTTAAAACAACAGAGAAGAAAAACAAACAAAGCACCTTATTTTTACACTTTGAAACTACAAGCTTGGCTAGAGAAACCAGCTGCACGGAAGGAACTTACCTGCATTCAGTTAAGACAGCTGATTTAATACTAAATAACTCTTTGATTAAAAAACAGCGCTACATAATTTTATTCAAGCATATACTGAATGGATTAAGAGCTGGCTAAATGATAGAGCTAAAAGCAGGCATCAGTAGGGAATTTCTATCAAATGAAAAGACTTCTGGTGGGATTCCGCAGGCACTGCTCCTAGCCTTGCTAGTAATACAAAATTTTCATCAGTGAAATAAAGTCTCTGACAGTAACATCCAAACTGACACAAGGACTGGCACAATGCTGAGACTGACTCATATAAATGAGTAATCAGAAGGAAAAACGGACCAGGAAAACACAATGCTCCTCAGTACAGCTCCAGCATGAAAACTGCAAGCAAGGGCCACAGGTCCCACTGTCCAAGCAAATGGTGACACTTCACAGGCCATTCCCCATTGAAATCTCCTATCCCTGATAGGAAAACGTCATGGCCAGAGGGATGTCTGCCTTCAAGGAGGTCTGAATAATTCAAGCAATTAACTGGGTTTGAGCAAAAATGACTGAGAAGTGACTTCACTGGGTAATCTGAGTTCCTCAAAGGTGAGCAGAAGTTGGCACTGAGAGGTGAGGAGGCACAGCCAGGCGTGCCTGGGCACTGCAGTCCCCACACACCACCTCGCCAGGAATATGGAGGCACGTGCATGCCCAGCTTTCTCAAGGCCTCCCAGGAAAAGCCTGAGCCAGACACAAGCTGGTGGGCAGAGTGCAGGAAGAAACACGTGCACTTTGAGGGTCTGGAGGGTGAAGACATCAGAGCAGAGCCGGGTCCGTGCTGCTGCCAGGAGGGCCTGGCTGGCTGCACCGAGCAGGCGTCCAGCTGTCTGGCTGTGGTCCTCGCTCAAACAGCTGTTTCCCTTCTCTTTCAGAAAAAAGGTGGTGAACTGGATGAAAGCATTTGCCAGCAATTTTGGCTGATGAGCCACTACTTGGGGTTCATACCAGATTAGATGACTCAGTGGTTCTTCTGGTGAGAAACTGCATGAGTGTAAGATCAAACACAGCGAAGTACTGAGCTATGCAGGACAAGGAGCATGAAGAGCTGTAACCTTGATTCAGCAAAGTACATGCCTAACTCGTAAAGACCTGGAGAGTGGAAAGACCTCTGGTGACCTCACTGGGGCTATTCACGTCTTTGAGGCTGAGCCCATGTTAACCACTGAACACAACGAAGCCAGCATGGCTCTCTCTGTCACCAGTGGGAAAGAAGCCTTCAAGCCCTGAACAAAGAAATCATCCCATCTCATCACGAAACACCATGTGCTTGGGCAGCATCACAGGATCAGGCAGGGGTTCATCAGGTTTCCCTTGCCCTTAGAAATCTGCAGTCGATCTCCAGCCCCGAAGCCCTCCATCCCCAAAGGTCACCTCCTGGGAAGCTGCACCCAGCAGACAGGGCTTTCAGCTTCTGTAGGAGGGTCACAGCAATACTCAAGAACTGCAGGTCTGATTTCTCTGGGTTAAAAAAAAAAAAAAAAGAAAGGAAAGTGAACAGGTTCTAACAGATTATGTAATAGCCAAGACAAAAGCAGCGCAAACAGGGCAGCAAGAAGTGAAAATGCACAGCAAACCCATGGAAGTCAGCCTGTCTGATCAAAACTCATCAGAACACTCAAGGTAGGCTTCCCATTAGAGGGCTTTAGAAAACAAAAGGCAAATCTAAACGCAGCTTTCCTAGCAATGTTTCTTTTTCTCTCTCCAGTAAAAGCCAGCATTTGTGTAATTGCTGTCTAGCAGAGTCAGCAGTACCCAATGGAGACGTGACCTACATACCTCAGAAATACAATAGACACGTAACCACGTAGATAGACAGATGAGAGGGGCTAATTGACTGATGGACATTGTGCACGAATATAAACAGGCAGAAATTCATGCCAGAAGGATAAAATGGACAGTTTTCCAAGACCTTGCTTTCAGGAATGACAGCGGCAGGTAGGAAGCAATGATCATCAAGTTATGCAAAATATGAAAGACAAATGCATTATTTAAATAATCTCTTGCATTTCTGATTTGTAACTGATTATATAAGATTTTTTTTCTGGCGTAAGAATATTATAATTTTATTTTTTTTCCTTTGCACTTGATCATTACACTGCAAAGTAATCAAAATTTGTTAGGCATAATCAACTTGCATGAAGATATTAGCAAAGTGACAAGCAGAAACTACAGAGTAAGCTCCCCCCTCCTTGATGCCTACATTCAGCTGCCACCACAGCAAGGACCAACACAAGGCATTAGGTGGAGGCAGGAACAGCAGCCACAGCCTGACCCCTGCTTTATTCACATCTCTGGGTCATCACCAACTTCACCAGCAGCACCTGGCTTGCCAGGCCCTCCATCACAGTGCACACAGCAATAGCTCAGAGGTTCAGGAATAACTCTGCTTCCACAGACAGCTTGGGACAAATCTCTGCAGCCTGGGAGACCTGCATCCCCCTGAGATGGGGCTTTAAGGCTGGGGGGCAGAGGTGATGCTGCCCAGCACTGCTGAGCACAAGGAGGATCTGCACTTTTTCACCAGGAAAACAGTGGTGGAATTTTGGTAATTTTGCCAGGTTATGAGTAGAAAGGGAATCTGTATAACTCCCAAATACCCCAAACTCGGTGGTTTCAAAGGCCTGATTTTAAGATCACGTGCCTAATTTAAATGAGTGCAAACCCCATGGACTTGGTGTAATCATCCCAAATATCAACACAAACAAACCCAAGCCCATCCCTGCATTACAGCCTCAGTACATCTCTAGCACTCAGAAAAATCCAAATAAAGCCGAGCTGTATCCATAAATTTATCTGAGCAGGGCAAGGTTTAAACTAAATATGCAGTCGGTTGTGCAATATTCTCTCGTAGTCAATACGGGTTCTTAGGAAATTATCCGAGTGAATTAAGTGGAGGACTATTAAACAATTTACACACTTCCTTGTGTTTCAGATGTCTAATTATAGATGTGTTTGTCTCTCCCCGCAGAACTGTTGTATACCACATGGTATGCATATTTCAGCATCCAGCATTATTAACTCATGACCGACTGTCAGTTGATCATTATCTAACACATGGGGTCTGCAAAAAAAGCCTTATTTGGGCAAAAGCAGGCGCCGGACCCGCTCCCGCTGCATTTTCCCTCAGAAGAACTTCAGTCGGACTATTATTCGCTGTCAATGGAAACTCCGAGGTTACATATGTGAAATCTGCAGACAGGAAAATAAATCCTCGCCGAGTTTAAACACTTAGTTGATATTAAAACCATCTCCAGCTTGGCTGGTTTAAAGCAAACTCTCAGTTGCCCTCTAGTGTCCCCCTGCTGCCACGCCAGGCAGCCCGCCCGCCGCAGCCAAGGTCACACGATTTAACCCGATTTCATGCCGGGAGATTTACTATTCCAACTAATATTTGGTACCAAACAGTGACGTGTGGGGCGGGATGCTTTCCCCTCCTGGAAATTTGAGGGCTCGGGCCCCTGGAAGCCCCGGGCTTGCATAATGTTTACAGCTGTAATTGCGGCGCATGACACACGGGTTTTATGAGCGAGAATCTCTGAAATCGCTCTGCGCACTGCACTCCATAAAGTTCATTCATAACTAAAAATAGACTAATGTACAAACTGATTTAGCATTATACTGAAGCTAAGGAACATAGGGAGTCTGCAGAATTCCCTAATATGGAAGAGAAGCTGAGTTTTCAAAAGCAGCAGTTTATTTGTTCCTGAAAATGGACAACATATGTAGGAGATTTAATATACAAAACCAGGTGTATATATAGCCTAGATCTTCATATGTGTCCATTTTCATTCTATATAAAGACTTTATACAGCCTGAAACTATATATTTAATAATAGATTACTAAATTAAGTCTGCACAATCACTTCATAAAAAAAATTCATTTCAATTTAAAATACAGCTGTAGGGGTTTGGACAATTTCCTGCATAATAGAGGCCCATCCCTGAAATGTAAATAACACCGGTATTAAAACAAGTCAATCAGGCACATCAGGAAAAAAAAAAAGAAGGTACATGAAAACAAATGCATTTTCCAGCCCATCCTACGTAAGGATGCCAAACCTTTATTTTATTTGAATGCTGCTTTGATAAATCACTGCTGCTTCAGCTGGCTATTTTTTTTTTTCCAAATGTCCTGTTCTTCTTAAGAGAATCCAGGGCTGATTAAGTCTTAACATTTTGAATACAACAAACCATCAGGGTTTTGCAATAAGAATTATTCACTGCTTTCCTGTGTACCAGCAGCATTCTTAAAATACTGTTGCTGTAAAATTAAACAGCGTGCTCTTCAGAAACGCATGACGTTGCCTGCCCTGTTTTTTTAACTGTAATTGTGCAATATTAAAATTCTCTTCTTTCTCAATGCCTTCTTCCCAAACAAATACCTTTGATAGCTATAAGGTTACAAAAACAAGTTAGACTTTTTTTTTTTTTTAAAAACTTACAGGCCACCTGTAATATTATTGACTGATTACATTGTAAAAATGACAAGCATTACTTTATTTGGTATATATCCTAAGTTAATTATAAGGCCTTTGCTTCTTAATTTGACAAGACTGAAATATCACAAGAAGTACATATGGCAATTCAGAAAACACAATCAGGGAAAAGGCGAAATGAACATTTTAGAAGACAAATGATTCGATTTGCATAAGCAGATTTTTGTAAGGCCCCGCCTTTCTCCACTGCCTGAACAGCACTTTCCAGTTGCTCTGCTCTCACAAGAGTGGTAACTCTCCCAACTCTCCCAAGCACAGTAAATGCACTTTCTACCCCGAAATGTTGCCCCTGTTGGTAAGGGAAGGCTTCTGCCAGCAGCAGGCAGGGATGCTGTGGGACACTGAGGAGGTGACATGGTGCATCTGGGCAAGGAAGCAGCAGGGAGGTGGCAAGAACCATCTTTGCAGGGCCCTGGACACAGTGGCTCCAGCATTCTGCCCCAGCACCCTCATTTTGCAGAAGGCTGTGTCTCAGCTTCAGAGCCCCCAACATATTGAAATTGCTGCTGAAATAATCAAGGGGGTAGCACAGTCCTCCTTGACAGGACTTGGTCAGGGCCACACTATTTGCTCTACACTCCTAGAGACTGAACCCTGGTTCTCAAGCCATAGGAAGCTCATAAGGTTTCCAGCCCTGGCTCCCCAGCCAGAGGGACATAACAAGCCAAGCAGTTGAGGGCAGGGACTGGGGATCAACTTTAATACTGATTTGTAAAAGGCAACTGCAATAGGGACACAACTGGCCACTGTGCTCTGCATCACCCGGCTGTGCCAGTGCTCACCTGCTCCCAAATCCATACCTCAGGGGCAGGGTGGGATCCCTGGCAAGCCACTGTCCCCTTTGCCCGCTGACTGGTCTCTTGGGCAGTGCTTTCTGCACAATACCTGATACTGTGCTCTGTGGCTTAGGCTGCTGGAACACTTTGGTAGGTTCAGAACACTCAGAAAGCTCCTTTTCTTCACGAAATACAAAGAAAGAATTTTATTGACTAATCCTGGTGAGTCCCTTCCTCCTGACAGCATTTGGAAGGGCTCTGACATTGTACAGGAATCCTCACCCTCATTTCCAATGAAGAGATTGCTCCACTCCCAGACTGACCCACTCTGCCTGCTGATGGATTTAAGTTTTTCCTAGAAACCTCCCCATCAGCCATGACCTGAGGCTGATTTGTTTAGGAAACCTGACAAAGTAACATGAGTGGCCAAACCTTCTGTATATCTAATTTTAAACAGATAAAAGTAGCACCAAGACAAATCATCACCTCTTGTGGATTTCCAAGTATACTATTAAGTAGACTTGGACTTCATCTAAGGTGAATATGAAGATTCATTGTCCCAAGAGATAAATATTGACTGAGGAAAAGCAAAGGTCAAATTGGTCAATATTTACTCAAGAAACTCTAAATCTTGATGCAGTGTAACACACACTCTGAATGTCTTCATCAGCTGTCACTGAAGATCTTTTCATTATGACTAAGGATTTCAAAAGTATAATCTTCTCCCCTCTAAAATTCTCTTTTAAAAACAGAAACTCAAACACACCTACTGCAAATAGGAAGCTTTCTGTTGCCAATTGCCTCAGCAAAAGGAGATGAGCAAATGCTTTTTGCCCGTTTCACATGCCAAAACTCAGTAGCCCTGAACTCTGAAGACGTGAACAGTAAAAAATTTCTGACTCATCACATGACAGTATTTCAGGCTACCATGAACAGGAATTTCTTCTTTGGCAAGGATTAACACAGTCCCTTCTTCCTCTGTCTCAAATATCTGTAAATTAAGATCGAAATTTTATATCTGGCTTCTATTTCTGTACAGATTTACACTGAGACATGGCCAATCAAGAGTTTTGGGAGAGTTACAGTCCTATTATTTACTGTGGCAAGTATATTGGTCCTATTATTTATCTAAGGTTTCCAGCTTGCTGCCTGGTTTCTGAAGGTCTTTCACCATGCTATTTTTGTCTGAAGCCATAGCACTATGGACTCTTTTCCACAGAACAGTTGAAAGGAAAAATCCTGAAAAATTTTAAGAGCTGGTTTTTCTAAAGGTGCATGATGAAGGAAGACACTTGAATCCTCTGGAGTTCCAATGAGGTTATCTGTGGAATTCCCCTCAGCACCTTCACACAGCCACTCAATCATTGGGAAGGTACCCAAATTCCTACTCCAGTGTTCACTCAGATGGTCCAGCACAGCTGGAGAACTCTTGTTTCTAACCTTTGTCTTCACTAAACAGTCAAACGTAGCAGATTTGTTGCAATAACCATGGAGATAAGCTGATTTCAAATTAGGCACAAACTGTTTGTTTCCTTTGCTATTTTTATTGTGTTTTTAGCCTATTATGCTCCTCCCATCCTGCCCTTTCTTTATCTTGCTGGCAAATAAGAAAATCTTGCTTTACTGGGAAGTCAGATCCTAGACAGAGTCTCTCTTGAACTCAGTGGAGGACAGAGATGCTCCCCCTTCTCAACAGCCTTCCCTCACTGTCTGGCAACCAATAAAGTCTGCACAAAGTCAGACTCCACTGATGAGAGGACACGGAACATCCAAATGAAGTAAATCCCTGTTAGCTGGATGAAAAATGCAATCCTTGCTTTGTGCAATTTCATAGTTAGGGCTACTGGGGATGGACAAATGGATTTATTCACTGCAAAAGGGAGTAACAGGCAGGCTTTGGTCTCACATCTGCAATGGCTTGAATGAACCACCACAGGCTGCCACGGGAGAAATGGCACTGCCCTGGTGGAACAAAGAGGAACAAGGATGGGGATGGGACCATGAGGCAAGGGAGGGGCAAAAGGCAAGGAACTGAAGAACAGGAGAACTGAAGCAGTAGGTAGTAGGGGAATCCAGACTTCTGGGATGTTTGTATTACACACTGAAAGCAAAGCACCCCAAAGGCAGGTGAAAGTGTCACTCTTCCACCAAGGGACACCTGGGCTACTGCAGTCAGTGGCTACTGAGCACCCTCTCACCATGGAAAGCTGTCCTGCACCACTGAAAGCATGGAGGAGTTGTTAATTGACTCCCAAAGATGTGAAATCTCTAACAGAAGTGCCTTTGGAGGCGCAGAGAAAGACACAAGGACCAATAGTGCTGAATGTAGGTTTCCCACAGCCCAAGTCAATGGGCTCCCTGTGCCAAAAATGCAGCAGGCTGGGATCTGACAGTCCCAAAGCTGCGTATGCCAAACACAAGCCTTTCCCACAGTTCTGTGACAGGTACATCGTTGCCTTTAAAACAGCATCAAGTCTCCACTAAAACATCCCTCTGCTTCTGGAATCATATGCAATCCATAATGTGGAACCTAAGTTTAAATTCAAAGACCAATTAAAAAAATAAAATCAATGAAATGCTTTTATGAAAGAGACGATTGATCTGCAGTTTAAACCTTCCAGTAATGTAATATTTTAGAACTTTAATAAATAATGCTTTTATCTTGATTGCAAAATAATACCCTGCCATGAAAACACAGTGTAGAGGTAGGAAACTGTTCAACAAGAATTAAAATGTCACACTTTGCACAGAATGGAGCATTACAATTATTGGTGAAACACATTTTTCAAACTTGTTAACACAAAATTAACAATTACATACATCACTTAATTCTATAAGTGCATATCTCTCAAAGTACCCATTAGCCAACCATGCCTAGTTCAGTTTTAATATACATGCAGGCTTTGCAGCACAGAGGGGATGTAACTATGTGAGCGCTGGCACAGTAAACCCTGAAATGGCAAGTGCTATTAAATTGAGATGCAATCACGTTGAAAGGGAAACATTAACAAACAGCAGACAATTGAGAAGAAAATACAGGGCGCTTGTGTTCTAATACATGTGCTTCAAAACCTTATATAACTATTCATTGTCTAGTTCATCTGGCCAGGGGCCCAGTTTGCTCTATGCTATGCTATACTAATTTTATAATAATAAACTGTTACACAAGCTTTATGCAGTCATGCATATGAAGAGGTTGTGGAAGACATTTGATTATCTTTCTAGCAAAGACACCATCTTGAAATTAAGCATAGCCTGGTAGAAGTTTAAAAAAGAAAAAAAAAAGAAAAAAGAAAACAAATGTGAACGTGTGGATAAATCATTAAAAAATCCCAAACAAACCCAAACGAAAAATCACAATCCTTTCAAAAAGGCTCTTTTCCTCCCCTGACTATCACCTTCACATTATGCATGACAGATGAATACCACTAATCCCATAATACAATGCAAGAATCTGCATGTTTCTGGACTGTGCCAGTTAGAAGACAATCACTGACTTTTGGAAATGCATGCTTTTTTATTTTTTTTCGAATACACCTCCTTTTCGTAAAAACAAAGCAAAATGCTTTACAAAGCCAAAAGGAATGCATGAAATAGCTGGGGTTTAAAACTCCTTTATGTTATTTGTTACTTTAGCATGAACCAACATGAACCACTGGGATGCCTTAGTTAAGATTTATCTGTACCACAAAACATTTGTAAGATAGCAGTTGGAAAACTTGGGAAAGAGAGAGACAGGGCACAAAAACATATACAGTACAAACAAGATGCGATCCAGAAAAGTAATTTCATATTCCACATTTGTCTATGGAATTGTCTGAGAATTTTCTGCTGAACATTATTTCCAGGTTTATCACAGCAGTTCAAAACTGCCTATATTTAGTCACTGACCAGTGCCAGAAAGCACTACCAGACTATAGGATCATGGCATATTTTAAGTTTGATATCTCATCAACCATCAAGGCCAGAAATAAATGCCTGTTATAATCAGAAAGAGTAAAAGCCTCCCACCTCCAAGATACATAAGGGATTTTTTTTTTCAGCTAAGCCATGAGATATTGACCTCAAAAATTGCATTATTCTGATTACCACTGCGTGTCTGATACTTCCCGACCACCCCCTACATATTTTGATTTCAACATTTTAGCATCTAATCTAAAAAATCCCACTAAAGCTAGTGAACCAGTGTTTTATATGGGGCCCCTGAGGCACTTCCACATGCAAATACCACCACCACATACCAAAAGCAAAGTCGGCAGTCAAGTGGCACTGAAGTCGATGGGTATAAGAGCAAACCCCCAAAAGTCTTAATGCCAGATTCTGATCTAAATCACATCACTGTCAATTCAAAGTAATTGACTCCTGTGGATTTACATGAGTGGAAAGGAGATCCTAATCTTGTTCTTAACCTTTACCTTTGAAGTAGAGATGATCATAAATCCGGTTTTTCCATCCAACAGGAAAATGTCAGAATTTCATAACTTTCTTCGAATCGGGGCAGGCAGTGAAAAATGTTCTGAGCAACACTAACAGGAAACTATCAGGCTGTTTAATTTTAACGTGTCTAGTGAAAAACAACCAAATATACCTCTACAGATTAAAACTCTTGTCTCAAACAGTTGTAACGAGGCAGTGCACCCCCCTGAACTGTGGGATCCCAAAGCCTTGTGCTTGGAGAGCAAGACCTTGAGCTGCTGCAATGGGGGAGACTGTGGAGCAGCACCAAACCTCATCCAGAGAGAGGGACAGGCACAGGACATGGCCTCACTAGCTCTGCTGTGACAGAGCTGGCCCTCACGTGATAAAATTTACTCCTTCCAATCCTAGACCAAGCATTTAGTTTCAACCACTCTGATGAAAAATAAATTAAAAAAAAAAAAGGAAAAAAAGACCAAAATCCAAGCAAGTGTATAGTGGTTGTGGGCTGTTATTGTGGAAAAGATTTCCATACCATTCATTACCATCTTCCAGTGCTAAAAAAAGGCATCAAGGACTTGACTCAGTAAAGTGAGAAAACCTCCTGTGAGGTAAAAGTTACGCTAGAATTAAAATGCAAAATGAGAAGTGGGAAGCAGGGTGGCAATGCAGGAGAAGGGCTGGAGCCAAGCCCTGTGCAAGGGGTTTTCCTGGAGCTTAGATCCGTGCCCAAATGCTTCTAAGGAAGCAGGAACCCCACTCATGCTTTAACTGCAGGTGGAATACAACACAAGGTGGCAAAACCTTCCTCAGCCATTATAGAGTGTTTTTTGACTTTCTGTAATGTATTTTAAACATTGCTACATAGCTTTGGTCTAGGCTTCTGAAACTGCAAAAGCCCAACCAACTGCAGCCTCCTGCAACTGCCTCTGGCTGTTTGACCCACCTCATCTCTGTGGATGACAGATATGCCAGTTGGGAGCTCGTTTTTGGGACTTTGGGACTGCCCAATTTTCGTGGATCCACGTGCTAAGACCCAGCCAGCACAGCCCTGATGCCTTCTCCAGCTCACCTGAAATGGGAGCTGATGCTACTGCTCATTCATCTCAGCTTCCTTTGCTCTCCCGAATATTTCTGATGGTTGCTAGGCAACTATTGTTGAATACATGCATGAAGCATTAATTGTCTGAGCACTTTAAAAGAGGAAAATTCTTTAAAACTGAGGACATTGCCATACCAAAAATAGGATATTTCCCTTATGAAGGGCAACACTCGTGGCTGGGAATGTTGATGGCTGCAGTATGTCAGAGGCGAGATGAGTCACCCACATTACTCACATGCAGCACTGCACAAAAGCAGCATCTTAGGAGACCTGACTTTATTACAAAGTTTTATTTTAAATTAAGTACTTTGGATCTAGTTTTATCTTTTGACTGCTGTCACTGGGATATAATAGTCCCCATTTTCATGAAATTAATGGCATTGGGTCCAGCTGCTGTTGCAGACAGTGTCAGAACATACCGAGTGTATCAATTCACTGCCTTCTAAACCCAACACGGCAGGGGCAAGTATTCTTCTTTGCTGCACTTCAAAGAGATACTGTACTCTCACTGCTGATCCTAAGTGCTCTGTGCTCCTTACCCATAAATATGGATTTCATTTTATAGGGTCTTTTTTTCCAAAATACATTCCAATGTCATGATCAAGCTCTAAAGACAGTAAACATAGACTTCCATAAATTGACTTAAACTTCTAAACTAAGTAACTGCAAGGATTTGCAGCTAGGTAATTTTTAGGGGGTTTTTGTTTTATAACCCATCTCTACCATAACTAAACATTTACAACATACATGTATTCATCTTAATTAAAGGCTGCCTTTCAAAACAACCAGCACCAAAACCCCCTGAAGAACCACCATTTTTTGGCAGATCAGTTGAATGATTATGGTTTGTTCCAAAACTGGGATGCTATAAAAGAATGAGGGCAACTCTACTGCTAATTTTGAACATGGTATTCTGAGCTGAGAGCTGCTCAGGACCCTGGGAATTATCTTTTCCATTTTTCAAACTTGTGCTCTACCTCTGTGAAAGCATGCAATGGGACACAGGCTCCACTCTGCGATGTTCTGCTGAAGTTTTTAAGACTTGAAGATGGAGGGACTTATTTAATCAACAAGTGAGACGTAGAATAATCAACACCTACTTAAAGTAAACTTGCCTCTCCACACCAAAGAGCTGTTTCCCACTGGGGGTTTAACTTCTACAGTTGCAAATTCAGCTGAGTGGAGGGTGATGATAGAGCTGGAAGGTGACACAGCACCTCTCTGCTGAAGCAGCAGCAGTGTCTGTGAATGTCACCCATGTTAGCAGGATGATCACCATTAGCCTTTTTACATATTCTCTTACCCTTTCTGGGGCCCAAAACTGCTGATTTCAAATAAATTCATTCTTTTCTACTATGCACTTGTTGCTAATACCTGCTTTTTAATTAACATGCTCTTTAGAGGTATTATGCAGAAAGGTGAGGTGACTGGAGATGTCTGTGAAGGACATCAGGCAGAACTCCTGGAGGCAGCACTCTAAGTCTGTAGGTGATCCTGCAGTGTGCTGCTGCACATTTAAATGAGATGCCATCGAGTTACATTTTCCATACTCCACCCAAGGACACAGGCCTTTGTAGAAGTTACTGAAAATGGCCTAAAATGAAACTAAAATTCTCCCTGTGCTCATCTCCCCAACAGAGAACAGGCAAGAGACTGATCATCCCCCAGAGACCAGAGCAGAGGAGAACACTGCCCAGTCAGTGCCCCGAGACAGCAACTGCTCGTGGTGGATGGGGACGGGCAAGGAGAACAAAGAGGACCTGGGACATCAAAAGCCACCAACAGGGATCAGTGATGACAATGGTATTTAGATCCTGATACACCAGGTTCCTCCATAATCCTGTTCCTCAGTCTTCAGTCACCAGAGCAGATGCAAAGCTCTGCCCTGTCTAATTAAGGGTGCATGCAAGTTTTTTGGAAGGTTTGTTTTAGTGTATAATGGACAAAAGATCCAGCACAATGTAGTCTTTACTGGCCCAGATGCTACAAATTACATATATTAATACAGTTACAGCTTTTAAATCCAGATGGAATTAGTAGGGTATTAGCACCTTGTTTACCTTCTGTAGATATTGCCCACAGAACAGAGTGACTACTGGATGAAGACCTCCTTGAGAAAGGATCATGTCTTTTGGAAATCAGTCTTGATTTAAAGGATTCAAGTAATAAATAACCTATGCTACTCCTAGCCAAGTTGTTCCCATGTTTAATCACCCCTCGCTGCTAGATAATTGTGCCTTAGTTCCAGCACTAATTTATCTGCCTCACTTTGAAGCACAGGGTCCTGCTATGTGTCTGTCTGCCAAATTACAGAGACCTCTACTGTCACAGGTCTTCTCCTTATGGGAGTACTAACAGACAGTGATCGGGCCCCTTCTCACATAAAAGCAAGTTTGCTGTACCATGAGTTGCTTTCTGGGTCCTTCCTTAACCCTATCCAATATTTTAATACAGTGTGTAAGGCACGGACATCAGAGTAGGACACAAAGCTGAAAGCAGCGAAAAATCTCTCTAATCAACTCTTCCTGCTCTTCCACGTTTCTCTGCAGCCCATAGACCATAATAAAATATGACTATTAGCAGTGCAGTTATCCCATGAAATTGTGTCACCCTTTTTGCACAAAGCCATCATCATTTGACTGGCTTATCAAAAATGTTAGCTCTTAGGGGGTTGATAATGGTTTCCTCTAGCATCAGATGCAGCAGCAGTAACATCTCTATTTCTTCTGTCTATTCCCCTGCTTATTAATCTAAGAACCAAGTTTACTCTCCTGCTCAATTGGTTATCTATAATTACCTTCAAGTAATTTATGGCATTAAGACCACCACAGCTGCCCTGAGGCACCTGGAAATGCTTGTCTGATCACTAAAATGCACCTGTATCTAATATCAAGCCCCAAACTTCAGCTGAAATGTAAACTATCACCCTTCACTCCACTTGGCCCACAACAGACAACAGATCAAATTAAAAAAAAATACTACAAGGTTGCAATTGCCAACGATAAACCTATAAAAGAAAAAATTAAAAAAATGAACACCTTGTTTTTCTTTTTTAAATTTGCCTTAGTTTCAGTACTTATGCATAAAAACAAGGTCCTAGTTAGAAACTACCAGCATCCCCTGGCTACCACTGGGAAGATGGATGGTGGGTGATGCTGTACAGCCTTGGTATCTTCTCCAGTGGGCACAAGCAAAAAGGGATTGCTGAGGTCTCTTCACCTGTTTGTGTAAATGATAAACTAGTACACACATTTTCTGTGACCTGCCTGATCAGGTTTATGAAGATGCTGACAGGTAGTGAGAACTTAGTCAAACAGCACCAATGTCAATAGAGGGAAAAAGCCCTCTTCTGGATCCCCCTTAATGCCCTTGATTTCAGAGAGAGAAAAATATAGCAAGAATTTTAATGACCTATTTTGCCTCCCTTGCAATTTGATTTAAAAGCAGATTCACAAAAACCCGGCCACATGGAATTTAAATTCTGCAGAAGTCTCACCCACCAGCAATTACTCTACTGCAGTGTTTAAAATTTTAGAAGAAAACAAACCCAAACCCGAACAAAACACTATTTTTCAATTAATTTTCTTACTCTGATTTCTCTCCACATTGCATCATCTCCCAATTACTGTGATTTTGCTGAGTGTGCCACTTTCTTAAAGACACAGCTATAAAATGTATGGACTAATTGTTGAGCAGAACTGAAGAGCCATTAAAACTGCAATAGTACAGCACTTCCAATGGTAGTCTATTATTTCTACATGATTGGTTTTGTACAGTCCAACTCAGGCAGTGAAACTCTTAGATAAATTAACTCCTTCGTTTTGACATAAACATCAAAGGGAGAATTAAAGGAGAATGAACATTATTTTCTGCTGCTACTTTAGACATACTGTTCATAACATGCAAGCACGTTCCTAAAAAGTTACAAATTATTTAAATTGAGAAAGCCATTTGCTGTTTTATCAAGTCTGTAATACATAAAATTTGGCTCCAGAATTATCTCATTTTCCCATTTCATGTTTCCCTGTCATCTACACGGTAAAGCATGTTTACAGAACTTTATAACTATAATATACAATTCAGTCATTTCTAAACAGCACTGGAAGAGAAAGTCTGAAATGTACACATTTTAAAGATTACTTAGTGAACACCAAACCCTTTCCCAGCTGTTTTAAATTTTGAATTTCCCAATAAATGAATAACATACTAAAAAAGCAAACAAGATCTGACATTATTTAGTCTAAGTTTCTAAAATGGCATAACATCTGTAGCTAAAAACAATTCTGAATAACTATATTTAACTAGAGCAGTATTGTATTATTCATAGCTCATTTTCCTTACAGACTAGGGGACTTAATGTGGTGTTCAAACATTTCTTTTAATTGTTTAGCCCTTCCAACAGCCAAACTGCTGCAAGAAGGGGGAAAATGTTCACTCATATCTTTTATATATATATTCATGTGACCAACCCATGATCTCAGTTAAGTGCCACAACTGTTCATTAACACACATCACAGCCCCCCAGTCAGCAATGTGAGCTTTGAAACCGTGCCAGGAGCAGGGGCTCAACAAATGGCACTTTGACCTTTTCACTACTAACTTCAATCTTTATTAAAATCTCTAAGACGTCATCTCTTGTCTCTCTCTTTCTACCATCTTTTATGGGCTCCCGAAATACCCAATAATCATTCATTAAACGGGAAAGTTTGTTACATTCTTACGTAATGATAGATTCCCCTTTCACATGCAATCTGATTGTGAAATGCCTTTGATACAAGAAGAGAACGAAACACCCCCTCCTCCCCCTGCCAAACAACTCTAAATTCAGATTGCTCACTCATTTCCAGGGAAATCAAGCATGCTGCCTAATATTAAAAAATCTCACGGCATCCAGGCAAGTTTAGCTCCATTTTCTGTTCCCCTTATTAAATTTCACCTTAGCAACACACAAAATGCTTCTTTACTTTCATGTTTGCATCTTCACATCTTCGGTCTGAGCATTTAGGGGGGGACAGAAACTGAATTTTTTTTTTTCCCAGCAGGGTTTCAGTTCCTTTACAATAGAGTCACCAAAACCAGCAGTCCCATGGAGGAAAATGCAACTAGAGACAAATAGAGGCTTTGATCATTTTTATGGTGTTCAAACACAGATTGGGAGGGGAAGGAAGAGAGAAAACATGCTTTTTTTGGCCTTTTTTTTTTCTTTTTCCTACCAGTAATTACATTATTATGTATTAAGGGAAAAAAAAAAACCCAACAAACCAGAAAAAGTTCACATGAGTCATTTATGTGTTTTCATTCTTTGTGTAAACTTTCTGGCACACCCTATATGCTTCATTTCTTGCTTTAAATAAGTAAGTCCTAGAAAATATGCACAGTATTTGGAACCGAGGGGAATGACACATGAATTCAAAGTTTGCTTTGTTTGCGTTTTCCAAATTTGAAATGAAACTTCAAGGAAACCTGAAACTCGCCCACAACCTTTAATTTCCCCCCCCCGCTTCCCCCCTTCCCCCAGGGATTATCTAGAAGGTATAAGCTATTCATTTAAGCAGCACAGTGAAGTATCATCATTAGGTGGCTTAGTTGCCTGGGATACTCCTATCAGCCTGACCAGTGGGGAACCTGGGAAGCGTGAGCTCCAAACGGGGAAAAGTAAACAGAGTAATGAGTAACAGTTACAGCTCCTTAAAATGTGTACATTAACCTCGGTATTGGGAAACTATTTGCTTTTTAGAGGCGGCAGCCCCGGACTGAAATAATGATAAATATTTTGGAAATTTCATCCGAAGGCAAAAATGAAATTATCCGAGTGCGCTCCTGGAGAACAAAGCTTTTTAGTGTATCTTCAAATGAACTCAGGTAAGTTTACAAATGGTCTATACCTAAAAGACCATTAACTAAAATTACATTTGTTTTTATTGAAAGACAGCCTCAAGTGCTGACATGTAATATATGACATGTGATACATAATAATACTCTTAAACCAGTTCTGACATAATATCTCCCTAGGCATAATAACCACAAATGACTGCTTTAGTTAAGATCTAGCCAGAAGCAAAATAGATCCACGTAAAAGTAGCTTTAACCATAAATACCTCAACAATATTTTATGTCACTTTGTAAAAAAGTTAAAGGAGTCCCATAATAATTAACAACAAAAACTTCATGTTCTTTACTATTGTATGGTGGTTGTGAAAGGTTATTTCATAGTCCCGCAGCTGCCAGTGCTGTAAATTATGCAGGCACCAAGAAGCATTAAGGAGAAATAATAGCAATTTAAACTAAGGCTGACGTAATTCATGATAAACAGTCATTGGAAAATATTACAATGTTGTCTTTTTTGAGTGGGTTTAATCAGAAGAATGTGACCATATTCTGACATAAACCACTTCGCTTTTCCGTTGTGCAGGAACGGGGGCCCTGCCCTGGCCACAAAGGTCTCCCCTGCTCGATGCCACTGCTGAGCCCCAGCACCTCAAGGACACTCACTGCCCATCAGGCTTGGGATGCTGGTGGGCTGGAAGTCCTGAGACACAGCAGGTCCAAGGGAGGCATCAAAACCAGGGGGAGAGTCAAACAAGGATGTGCTAATGAAGGCATATTGCCAAATAGATGGCTCCAGAAATGAGAACATCTAGGATGGTCATGGCTCACATGCATGATGAACATGGCTTGGTTTACTTTTCTCTGTAATAACAAAAAGTGGTTTTGATAGCTGAATTGTAAAACTAGCCATTGAGTGGAAATCTTACATAGGAGGAATTAGTAATTTATATCTACAATCATTTACCGAGCGGACACCAATAAAACAGACGTGTGTGCAAGAGATGACAAAACGCACGTGATGAGTTACATTCACCAGGCACAGAGGAGCAGCTCACTTGCAAACCCTTTGTGTGCTGGGACTGCACACTCTTCCAAATTCTGGCCTGGTAAACATCCCATAGTCACACACCACCATCACACAGTCACTGAGTTACAAATTAAAAATAAATCAGGAGTGCCAGTGGAAAGTGGGCACACTGAGGCTCTCAGCTGTGCCAGGGTGCTCCTAGGAGGGGAATGTCTCACCTCCCATCTTTTGAGAGCCCCAAAGCCAGGGCTGTCCCAGCCCAGGCCATACTGGACGCTCCATGTTTCAGAGCCCTGATGCTTCCTCAGGCAGCTGGGTCATGGCCACACGCAGCACCTGCCCCTCCACTCAGCATCTGCTGCCTTCCTGAGGGCACTGGGAGCACGCAATCCAAATAAAATCAGTGCTGTCCATAAAGGAGTCTTGATTATAAATTGAAAAATAATCCATCTTAATAATTATCCTGGTTACAACTATGTTTGCTAGTGAAAATGCACTAAAATTGAAGGTAAAAAAAAAAAAGGTAGACGCTAACAGCATTTGTTTCTATTGAAGTTCTTGCAGACAGGAAAGTATTTTATCTTACTTTACTACACATTACTTATGTTCACTTAACATTTTGTGAGATTCTGTCCTTGGTTAACTGGTGAAAATCTTGAGTAACAGCCACAGAAGTGGATCAAGTTATGTTGGATTTACGCCACTAAGGAAGGCAGAATGTGACCCCTTATCAGTGCCTTTTTGCTTTGAGTATACAAATATTTTATGCATTTCAATGAGTGACAGAATGCAAAACTTGCAAATATTTATTTTTAGATGTATGGGGGAAAAGCAATTAGAGCTAAAAATGTTAAGAATGAAGAAATCACTTAACAGAAGCAATTATGTTGGGCACATAAACAGCTTTGCCTTCAGACATTTTATTCAAACGCTGCAAGGCACACTAGAAAATATCAATTGTTTAAAAAAACTGCAAGTATTTTTTCACAACTGAAAAATCAATCACTATAAACAACATCTGGAGATCATTAATATCTTGCTCTACAGTTGAATTAACAAAATAAGAAAGAAGTCTGACCAGAATCCAGAACATTTCCAGATTCGCTTTTTCAAGCTAAAAGCTTATGTTTGCAGAGGTGGGGTGGGAGGGAAGAGGAAATGTACATTTATCTATATTGTATACAGCACTATTATGCATTAATCATTACTTCCCCTTCAGCTATGTCCTGTTTTTGTTTTGAGAGACCTAAAATTTGAAATATTTAGCTAAGCCACCCTGCCCAGGACCTTGGGAAAGATTTGCATATTTTTCAGACTGCTGGAGATGCCACTGCAAAGCCCCATCCACGGAGGTCCCAGTATCCACACTAATAAAAAGTCTCCATACTCTCCCTATCACATTTCTAAATTATTTAAACATTCCAGTCTTTGCAGAATGATCACTATCATCAATCCCACCCTAACATCACATCTCCATTAAAACAAAGAAGCCTGAAGCATCTATATGGAAACTTGAGGGTTTTTTGAATTTCGCTGATCTAAATTATCTTGCAGGTAGCCAAAACATTCAACAGAAACAATGCTGATACTTTACATCAGCTGAAAAACATTAAAAAAAACACCCATTAAGACCCAAGTACAGTTTTTGACTACAGATAGTCTAAAAAGAAATGCCAACTTTGACTCACACAAATAAAGTAAGTCACCAACAGGAAAACTGTATTTCATTTAGACTGGAAACATTCTTTTTTTTTTTTTTTAAAGTTTCAGTCCCTGCCAGGGTTTTATTTTGTTATGTTTTTCCCCTAAACAACTGATTTTTATCTGTGAGTCACAAACTTCTGTAAACTGAGATGTATAATGAGAGCAAAGACCAAATTTCAGCCATACGAAGACTAATGGTACCACTCGACACCCTGAACTCTTCAGCTTTCATCCCACACAATTTCTCTAGCACATGATCTATCCCTAAAAAGTCCTTTCTCCTCCACAGAGCTGTTCTGTCATGGCTTCTGTGGTCAATGACAAGATGGAAGGTAAGTCCTTCTGAAACTGTTGGCTCAGAAACCCCAGCATCTGGGAGGACTGGTAAGTCATCCCTCATTCCAAACCACTCCCTGCCAGCCCTGGAAATGAGGGAAAATGCTTTCTTCATTGTTTCACGGGGAGAGATGAGTTGTTGAAGGTTTTGAGGTCGCTTTGTTTTCAATGCAGATGACTTTTCCCCTATCAAGCGAAGTATCATTAAGTTTCGGTTGGGAGGATGGGGAGAGGACGTGAGCGGGGACTTCAATGCCCTTTTACACACAGTTTTGTTTTTTTTGTTCAATGAGCAGTTTCCCTTTGTACTGCTCATGTTGTGGTAAAATGAAGACGTTTAATTTTTCATAGAAAAAATTATATTAATACCACAGCAGGATGTAGTTCTCTCGCTTCTTGGTATGAAATGTTGTATAAAAAATTGGCCTTTACATGCAAACCAAAATTTTAACCTTCTTTTGGGGAGCAAACATGTGTTTACAGTACCCCAGAGACTTAACAGCTTGTTTAATGGCATATTGGACCCAGCATGCTATAAAAATTATGATTCCAAATTTACCAAATAAATTTTAAAAATTAAGAAGAAATTAGGTATTCAGCTTTCTCTCACTCTCCTATTAACAGAAAAAGCAACCCCACGCTCACAAAACGAAAGAGAGTCTTCTGGTCCATCTTTAGCAGGCAGGACTTAGAACATTTATCTAGCCAAGCACCACGACAAATCCTTCTGTGTGAGATCTTCACCTGGTGAAGCTGAGGGGGCTGTAGAAACCCACCATCACCCAAGCACCTCCTGTTGTCAGAACAAGCTGCACCTCTGCTCCCACTGCCCTGTGAGTCCCCAAGCCTGGGGAAAGTTGTGCTGACAGACACTTCTGTGTGCTGTAGGGCCCACAGCTGGATCACAAAGGATCCATACCCATCCATGTGCCCTGGAAGCCAATCCCTGCTGTAGATCTGGAACAAGCCTGGCAGGACAAGTCACCCTCCTTGGACTAGCAAACACAGACGACTGCTCTAGCAACAAGTGCACAGTGACCTGGAGATGCAACTTCTGAACACCCACAGGCAGCTTTGCCTCCAGCTAAATCTCTTTGGTCTATAATGAAAATTATTAGGAAGCTTATTTTTTCATTCCTTCTCTCCTGCAGCACTTATGACCACACAGTAAATTAGATGCATTCACAAAAGTTATTCAGTAACAGTAACCCCAAAGGTTGATAAATGAAAAGGATTTGGAAAAATGTCTTGAGTTGAAGAGAAATGAATCATTCATTTTAATCGTTCATGTTAATTTCATTATCCACCTGGACTGGCTTCATGGTGAAGTGAGGATCTCTAATTGCTCCTACTTTAGGAGGGGAATATGTGTACAGTCTGACTGCAGTCATAACCATGAACTTGGGCTATCAAGACATCCAAGCATGGTTTATGCCTTCTGCTCTCTGAACAGAAGCAAGCCTTTGAGCACATTTGCATTCTGGAGGGGAACCCTCCAAGGCACTTGGATTAACTCATCAGTAGTTACATCAACAAGAATGGGAGCAGGAGGCTTCCCACTCACAGCAGTCTTTCCTCTGTAAATGGAGAGCGAGTCCTTCCCTGTCAGGCTGCAATGAGATGGATGCAAATGTTGGAGCCTTCCAACTGCTGAGATGTTTCATCAGCAGCCTGCTTCTCCAGCAGCCTCCTGGATGAGATGTGGTGGCACACTGAACCAAGTCAGAGGAGACTCAGAAAAGGACTGTGCACGAAAACCAGTCCTGAATATTTCTGCCCAAACCCCTTGGCCACACGCCACACAGCAGTGCACAGGCAGGACAGAGTCAGGCACAGGCAGCTGAGGTGGCAGCAGCAGCACTGACTGGGGTAGCCCAAGCTGAAGTTGGAGGGGGAGCTTAACAAAGCCTGACCCTTATAGAAAGTCTATGGAAACAGAGAACATCCACATGGGACTGCCCAAAGCATCAGAGGTTCTCTTCCAGCTTTATCTGTGGCAGCTCACAGACAGCATCTACACACATCTTCTACTCTAAAAAGTCCCACACTAAAACAACATTATTTATTGTCAACAGAACTTAAAAGTTTTCCCCCTCGTTTCCTGCTTTATTTATTTTTGTTAAACCCCACAGAAGAGGGTAAAGAGGCAGAGAGCATGAGAAGACGTTAGAGCTGAACAAAATGGTTTTTGTTATAAATCTATAATGAAACTAAAGGGAACATTTCCTGGAAAAACATTTCTATGAAAAACTGCCTAACAAGGACAACAGCTTACGCACTGGGGCTGTTTGTGAAGGTGTTTCTGGTGTCTCACTTGTGACATGCTGTACCTGTCACACAGCACTCCAACATGCAGAGAGCGTGTAACACTTTCCCCAGCAGCAATGTTTCTGAAGAAGACCTGGCATCCTTATCAGAAACCAGTGCTTCCCACATGAAGACACGTATTTCCCAAATTCTGTATTCACTTTTAGAGCTGGGAGAGTTTCAGGCGATGGTGAAACACATGCTTTCATTTGCAAGGCAAGAAACTAAAAACCCTTCAAGTTAAATGTGTCTGGATGTCCTTACAGACACCTTTTCAAAATTTTAGTCATATTTCTGTAACCTGGTATGCCCTCAGATTTGACTGATAAATACCAGTGCCTTAGAATAATCCATTTATCTACTGTACTACCCTTCCCCTCTTTAGCCATCATTTTCCACGTGACATCAATCTACATGATATCAATGTCAACTATTTGTGTAACAAAGTGTTGTACATTCTATTGTCCTGCCAGCAAAGAAATGGCTAAAATAGTGCTTTGCCTGTTGCCTTCCACAAAGGTAGTACAACTGACACCATACATTTTGCAATACAGATACAGAACGATACATTGGTCAGTTTTTTCTTTTAAACACAGTAGGGTCTGCAAGTTTTACCACATCATTATTTTCATAAGAAATACTTTTAAACAATAGGGGTTTTTTTGTTTAGTTGTCTTTGGTTTGGTTTGCTGTTGTTGTTTGGTTGATTTTTTTGTGGTTTTTTCCGTAATATTTCAAACATTTNCATCATTATTTTCATAAGAAATACTTTTAAACAATAGGGGTTTTTTTGTTTAGTTGTCTTTGGTTTGGTTTGCTGTTGTTGTTTGGTTATTTTTTTGTGTTTTTTTTGCGTTATTTTTAAAATTTTGCTTTACAGGGATTTAAAAAACCTACTTCTAAACCAAGCAAAACTTTAAATACACTTTATTAATTTCTACGGCTAAGATTTCTGTGGCCCTGGTTTGATAATGAGATAATTGCCTCGCAAAGGTCAAGAGAATGGCATAGTTTGCTTTCAGGGACTGAACAAAGCACTTGCTATGGTTCACTAGGCATAGTTTCTGCATCACTCCACATCTCTTTGATTCATCTATTACTAATAATCCATGATACACTTACATTATGGATCCAACTATCTCAACAAACCTGTAATCAAGGAATGACCCTGAATAAAATACTCCACAGAAAGCAGATGGTAGGCTCATCAAACGCCTTCAAGCCTAAAATAACCTTTCCCATATAAAAAGGAGAGTCAATTAAAACTGAACTTTATATTCTGAGCTGGAGCTCAGAGTAAATAAAAATCAACATGACACTATTGTGTTATTGGAGCAAACTTTCAGGGCACTTCATTCATTTTTTTCACCACCCCCACCCCCTAAGAGCAACCAACACTTTTATCCATAGTTTATTCAAAGCCTGTAATATTTTGTCTAAGTGTGAGCAGACTTGACAGTTCGGGCCTGATCCTGAAAAAGCTTGACAGCACAAAACTAAAACTACTCCCAGCAGTCATGTGCTCCAGTGGCAACACCATGTGAGGAAGGATCTTGTCTTCCTGTTGGGAATGGAGTGGTAGAGCAGAACAAGAGCACTGTCTCACAAGATACGCCAGTGCCCCTGGTTGGGTCAGTGCTCCTCTGCTGACACAAGGCCTGAAGTGGGCACCAAGCTCAAAGACAGCGTGCTTGAGTTTGGGAGAACAGGGAGATGACTCTCCCGTCACAGGCACTGCTGAAGGCCCTCACTCTCATTATTATACATTAAATGCATAATCAGAAACTCTAAGAGACCACAAGAGCTTCCTTGCAGACATGTAGGGGTATCTCATGTGAAGGTGTACCCACCACTATGCAAACAGACTTTCCTAGCCTTAGCTGCAGTGCTCATCCACCTGGGGATATGGGTAACAAAACTTAATTCTCACACTGCTAAAGAAACTACACTGGACCCCATCACCAGAGTCACCCTGGGTGTCTACACAGTGTGCATTCTGTTACACATCCACAGCACACCCACTGTCCTTGGGTTGATCCAACACCAAAAGCAAAAGGTGTGAAATCACCTGACTGCTATCAGGTGTCAAATCTTGCAGTTCTCTCTCCCAGCTGTAAGGGGCTGCATACTCCTTTGGAGCTGCACAGTATTCTCTGCACCCTCTGAGCTAAGAGGTCACCTCTCAGAAGTGCCTCTGTACCCATAAAATCAAGCTCCTGACAGTGGCAAAGCCCCTGCTGAACAATCCCACATCCCAGGACAGCCAGACACACACCAGGTACAGCTGACATTTGTACAGGGCCCTGGGTGATCATGGATGGGGAATGCTCTGTGACTGCAAAAGTATGCCCAGGGACTCCCTCCTACTTTGCATTTGTCAGCATATTGCACCAAAAATGACTTTTAAAACCCCCAACATGTTTTGTAAAGCTGCTGGAAATATCCAGGATATAGGTGAGTTATTAAGGTAGATGAATTTCAAACCCAGACAAGGTATCCTTTCACTGATACCGAGTAACTGTGCTACACACTCTACCCACGTAACATTATCTTTGTTTGTGATAAACTCAAGTTGCAATACTGAGATCACCAGTGGCTACAACCCTTCAGTCTCACAGAGGAAAGAACACATTTGGTACTCAACATTTCAATCACAAACAGCATTGGTTCACTTCAAAGATACCACATCTTCCCCCTGGAAGTCAGTGGACACTTAAAAAGAAGGGAAATGTCTTTACTTGTGAGAAAAAGAAAATAGCTGTAACATGACTTACCAAACTCATCACATATACTTTCATTTTCTATGAGGGTAGGATGATCAAATGTATCCCGACAATAGAAGATTTGGGGGTTCTTGCTTGTTACTGCAATGCCTCCAAGGGCCAAAACAAACTGGTCTGTGAGGATTGAGGAAGGCTTGTCCTGAATGCGCTTTAACATGGAACGGTACCGACAGTACTGGGGGTAGCTGAGAATCAGCAGGTTTGAATCTTCATCATCCTCACCTGCAAGAACAGGAAAAAAAAAGAAAATACACTTAGTATGTCAGAAAAATAAAAACCAAGAGTTGTAACTCAAGTATCTCAGAGGATGCACACCTCCTGGCTCAGCCCTTCCTCAAGGCCTATCTTTTATAGCACAGTGGGTTCAGAAAGAAGGGTTGAATACAGAAATTTTAAGGTGAAAAATAGAAAAGTAAAGAAAGTTTACTAAACCAGCTTATTTTCTGTTCAGTTCTCCCATGCTTACTCACAAAGACTACCTGGATGAGCAAGAAAACAAAGCTCTGCAGAAGCTGGCCAAGGGCCTGAATCAAAGTGTTCTCCATCCTTTGCCAACTTGGCTGCTTTGATAGAAATATTATCTATCAGTTTCCCTCAGTTCCCCATACAGCTGTACTGCACCTATGTTTGCACAAGCTAACATCTTTTACAAATAATAATATACAAACCTCAGAGCATACAGCTATTAACTCTGCTTTGAAGTACCCAGTACTGGCAGCTACCAGTGGGCCCCTGGGCCAGGGAGGTGGGCTGGTCTGACCTGGTCATTGGTGCCCAGCCCCAACAGGTGGAAGGAACTTTCCTTACACCAAATGCAAGTGCAGCAGGACTCAACAAAACACCTACAGAGCACAATGAGCAACAGGATTTTAGAACATCTTGTACTGCTGAAATGTGAGCTCAAAATACAGAGCAATCTAGAGCTCAGACCTTTCCATTCCTCCAGGTTTTAAATGATATTACATAAAAAAGCAGCAGATTTTGAAATATCGCAATCAAGTGTCATCATGAGATAACCAGCAGGAAACCTAAGTGCAAAAAAAACCCCAACCAGAGATGCAAACATGAGAAATTACTCATTTGCAGGTATGCTGCCAGTACTTAAAACCACTTCTTTTTATGCTCATTTATCTCCTCAGGTATGGTAATCGAGCATATTTCCAAGTATGCCAATGAAGACAAAGCAAGACCATTCACTTTACCTTTTTTGCTGTACTCTGATTACTGAATAACTCAGCTATTTCTTCTGCCAGAGACAAAAGGTCTACTATTTAATCCCATTACCAATACTGAAATCATCGTTTTTATCCTTAAAGTAAAAATCACTTCAGACATTGAAAGAAATGTCAGATCAGTTCTCTCCAACTAAACAGAACGGCACAACTCGTCTAGATTCGCATGAGGCAATGGAAATGCTGACACATAAAAGGCTAAATTTTAAGAAGTCTCTGGAAGCAGATATATCACCTAGAATGTCATCACTGCAGACAAATGCAATGCTGAAAAGAAAAAAGAAAAAAAATCAACACGGCAGACGCACTTGTGAACTACTGTTTTTACAAGCACAGCTCCTGAAAGTCGTCACTGTTAAAAACTCAAACTCTCCCCGTTGCCCTGACGCAGGTGGGGAGATAAAAAGGTTTGTGTTAAAAAAAAAAAAAAAAGAGTAATACATTTTGGTAAACAGCGCTGACACTACTTTTCTAAGAAAATAATATTTATGGCCCTAAGCCGTCTTTTGGTCAATAAGGATGTGGTCATGCTTTTCTTTGTTTCAGCAAGTATCCCATAAGCCTACACAACAGCACGATTGAGCCAACTGCTCCTGGGAATAAGGCTCTCTCTTCTTTATTAGGAAACTCTAAAAATCAGATCAGGAAAACTGTTCTAGGAATTAACAAGCACATGATCTGTCCTTTAGCTCCTTCGAGAGCCTCACGTACGCCTGCCTGACAGTTATTACTACTTTGTACCTTTGTGTAGATAGCGGTGAGCCGAATCTGTTGATCTGACAGCACTTTTCTTATGCCAGGATGTGGTCAGCTTTTTAAACAGGGTGTATATAAATGTATGTCCCACGTGCCTTTGTAGTAAACCATTAGTTTCTAGACAAATGTGCTGTAAGTCCCTGTGCAGAATTACACAAACTTTGTACCCCTGACAACTGAGGACTTAACTCAAACCCCTGGCATAAATTAAAATCAAGTCATTTTTCACAGGATCACTCCTATACATGCTTGTGCAACTCCAACGAGTACTTTATGATGCATTTGTTTCTTTTGCTTTTTCGCTCCAGGTTCAATAGATACATCTAAGAATGAACAAAGGCTGAATAAACTGAAGATTTGTTTAGTGAAAGACAAACAGAGTGTTCCTGGAACAAAGACTTTTTTCCTCAACCACGCCCACATGAGAAAAGAGAAATCAAAGTAGACCAATCCCTAATAAAATGCAAGCCCAAAGAAGAACTATTTTTTTCCTCCTAGCAAAACATAATACGTGCCATTTAATGTTGGGCTTAGTGAATATTGCTGAGTATTTTTCATAAATTCGATCAGAAAGTGTTTACTCGGTAGAAGCACAGCTCAAAATATGGATCACATTCCTTTGAAATTAAGAAAAAACAATGTAATTCCTTAAATCACTTAACTGACATATTAGGAAACAGAGATGTTGTATTTCTGAATCTCATTTTAGCTTCAACAGACAGAACATGGTAAAAGAGAACACCTACAGTATGCTGCTTATAAGGCTCAACTGAAATTACTCTAATCCCATGCTTATATCATAATTGTGTGGTTTAATAATGTCCCTCCAATGTCAATTTTTCATTTATTTTTATATTTCAGGGCTGAAAACAAAGAAACTGTAATTAGGAAGCAAGGTTCCACCCCTGCCTTCCAAGCACTGCCTATATATGCATAGATGTAATCCAACAGTTCCCTTTGTGAGGGGTAAAGAGAGCTGGGATTTGGCACAGCCTGGCATTTATGTTGGATTACATGTTCTTCAAGTTGTCTTTGTAAGTAAGAGATGCATGAAATGCCAAACACAATGAATCTATGCAAGAACTGACTTTTCAAATCAGCACAACCATTTTTAATATGTAAGGCAAGACAATTAAATGCCCCAAAAGAAGAAAAAAAAAAAAAGCAGCCTGCTAAAAGCATGAATTCCTAACAAATCCATCTTGAGCCAGAACTATTTACAGAGAGAGAGCAGAGAAATACAAAACTGTAACACGCTTTTTGTTTGCTTGTTTCAGAAACATCAGCCTATAATGTTATTGCTAACTGCCATAATCTACCCTCAACATCAGTAAGCATTTTTTTCTTTAAAAAGACCTTCACACCAGGATTTTATAGAGCTTGATGGAAAAACTATGCATGTTCCTTCCTGTACCTAATTACCTCAACTGCAAAAGCTGCCAAGTATTTTGCCCTTTAGTTCTTTTAATCGTATTAGTGCAAATGCATTTGGATGCCAACAGAAACAAACATTTAAAGATTTTTTGCTTAAAAGATTCCAAATATGTACGAGGCTGGTGCTAGGAAAGCACACTCCATTTCTTCCCAGAAAGCACAGAGTTATTCCTGCAGAAGAAATATGAATTTGTGCCTCTTGTAAGACTAAATGTCTAGTTTCGACCCAATTTAAGTAAAATAATGTCAATATGAACTGCTCTCACAATGATTTATGCTACCTTCTGTTACTTTATTACATTAGACATTCCTTTCTCTAAGCTTTATACTTTTCACCGTGCTCCTAGCAACCACATAAAGGCTGAGCACCAACTTTACGCGCCTGGCACCCTTCCAGGCTCGACTGTTATTGATAATTATATTGAAGTTTCAATTTAATTGCTACTCTGTTGTGACACAGAATATTTTTTGCAATTAGGCTTTTCCCATTTTCTGTCCATTCATTTTTTGAATTAGCGAAAACGATTTTTTTCCCCTCAGAAAACACAAACAGAACAATGATACAGATAAGAGTCTGTACATCTGTTACTATCATTAGCAACCCGGTAATGGGAAGGGAAGGAAAAAAAAAAAATTCAAGCAAAAAAAATAGTGAATATAATTTCTCAGAAGGTAAATTTCTTTTCAGTTTAAGTGCTTTTCTCGTCTTACAGTTACTCAATGATTTCCTGTTCTAATTACAAGACATTATACAGAAAGTAATCTTTAAAAAGGAAATGTACTAGAGCAGGAGGCTAAATAACCTCACTTGTTTAGCCTGGTTTGAAATTCAAAACTTTTGCATCTTTTTTATCAATTCTCAGCTCTACCTTTGTGCAATACATTCTACCACAAATCTACCATCTCTTCTGAGGCAGTTAACACAAATGTATATTCATCAAAGAGGAAAACGCACTTGCAGTTAAACTGCAGGCGAAAGAAAAAAAAATCAATTTTTTTCCTTCTCACTGTAGCTGGTAAGTTGGAGGCAAGCCAAGCCTTGGAGTGGAAAATATTAAAAAGTAAAAAAAAAAAAAAAAAAAAAAAAAAAGCTTGATTAAAAAGCGA
>VYZS01064272.1:89835-110076 GCA_013400695.1 Neodrepanis coruscans
ATTGTGTTATTAGGAGAGGCAAAAGCACTGACGGTGGCTCAAGTTTCTTCCCTTCACCTGCAGTTACACAACCATTCTCCAAATCTCATTTCCACCTCCCTTCCAGCCATGCAGAGCTTCGTGCTCACTGGAGCCACTGGGCTACAGCATGACTGAAGTTAATATTAAAACATGGATTCCTCCTACAGCTTCACTGAAAAAAAACACTGCATTCAGAGGGACAGAGGTCTCCCAACAATCTCCTTGTTCTGTTTTTCTTGATGCTATTACAGGCTTGGTTTTTTTAAAACTATTTTTTCGCCTTCTTTCTCTTTTGACCTTTGCAGGTCTCAAACCATGTATTTTATAACTTAAGGTACTTTTGTGAAGATGTTAAGTCTTTCATAAATACACTCTTTTGCCAAGTGCTTTATGGATACCAGAGCTCAGCAGCACATAGAGCTGCATGTAGACACACACAGAGACATGTGCAGTTTCACCAGAGATGCCTTCAGAGTTATCTACATATGTCTATGTAAATATCCATTTGTATATACATACAGAATAAATTATTCAATTACTGTAACACGATTAAAAATCTTACTTTCTCAAATTCTGGACTTTTACTTTTGCACAGTGTGACAACATAAATTGGAGAAGTAGCTGAAAATAGATAATATCTGAATTTCCTTGGTCAAAGAATAAAGAAAAAAAAACCAAACCCTTCTCTTTCAGTGTATCTGAAAAAAGCAAAAAAGGGTGGAAACAACAGATTTGGGGCGGAAGAGACAAGTGAACTCCAGCTCAGCAAAAATTTCTGAAGATTAAAACAAATATAAATAAAAAGAGGAGATATAAATAGGTGATATGAACAATTTTAGAGAACAAAAAAGCATTTGATATCATCTGAGTTGGTGTCACAGGGTGGCTATTAACTGGCATAAACATGCATTTTCAGTCCCACTGAGTCACCCAGAAAAGCTGGCTCTCAAATAATAAGGTTGATGGAGCCTGACATCCAGTTCTACTTTTCTTTACTCCAACTTGGAACTGTTGCACAATTACGATACAGAACGTCAGGACACGAACTGAAAAAGGGAAAGAAAACAATTTTTCCCCCTCCAAGCTAGGTTCAGTGCTTTTGCCTATTAAAGTAACCAAATATGTTTCTCTCTGAAATCAAAGCCAAGAGGCAGCCTGCCAGACACAGTTAACAGATAAATCAATGCTCCCGAAGGGCGGGCTTTTTTGTTTTGGGGGGTTTCTGCCTGACAACAATCTTGCGTCGAGCAAACAGAACACCCACCACACATCTTGTCAATCTCCTCGCATGAAACGGGGAAGGAAACGCAAACACTTTTGAAGATCTAGGCACTGTTTGGAAAAACTTCATGTTCTAACCTCCCTGTCAAAGGTCATGGTTTTCATAACCACGAAGCCTGCTGCTATTGTAAAGCCCACCTCATATAACATGTAATTGCAGCTAATTTATCACTAAGGTCATTGTATACCAGCTGCAAGTTTGTAAACAAGAATGAATCACAGGTTTCATTTCTGTGTCCCTTTCAGACCTGAAGACCTAACAGTTTCCTGCTCCAACATACAGAATAGTATTGCTTCTATAAACCTACTCAGGTCTCCTTGCCAGCAGTTTCCATTTAATTAAACTGACAGCAAAACAGGGCCTTTGCTAATGTGATCCAGACCAGTTTGCCTTCAATGTAAATTCTCAGGCATGAAATTACATCTGAAACAGACACAATAATCCCTCTATATCTTAGTCATAAGTTTAATCTATACTAAAATAACATTTTCTTTGTCTATATTGAAGTCTGTTTTAGAATTCAGTGATCTTTTCTTCTTTTCACAGGCAAAGTTCAGGGAATTATTCAACTTCTATTCACCTTACAGTCAATTCAGAATTTTTTTCTCGTCTGTAATTTACACATTCATTGTTGGTTTCTAGGTCATGGGTAGCAAAATGATCTCACATGTGAGAAACCAGATTCGGGACCTACTTCAAACTTCCACTTTCTGGAAATGAAATAGACTGGTAGGACAATAAAACTAGTTCACAGCCATTTAAAGGAATCTAAGTTGCCTAAGATAACAGCCTGCTCTTTCACACAGATCCTCAGTCAACTAGCTGTAAAGAAGAAAACTGATGAGATTTATCGGTACCTTCAATAAAATGAAGGTGGGGCTGTTTGTTTGTTTGTTTGTTTAATGACCCGTAACATTTCACTCTCATCTAATCATCCTCATCAGTTCCCAACAGATGCACTAATTCCTACAATGCCCAGGGAGAACAGAATATGCAGAAGAATAGCCACTGCACTGTAACCACAGTGCTCATGATGAGGAACTCAATAAACTGCAGGGTGCATTTACAGCAGATGCAAGTGAGATGGGAATTTGTGAGAGACGCCAAGCATTTTGCTCCTGGCCCATGGGCTGCCTCCTCCTGCACCAGCATGAGAAGAAGCCTGGGGATGCTACAGCCCCCCTGAAATTTAAGCCTGAAATATCAGGGGGTTTGAAAAACAGGAAACAATGTTATCCAGAGAGTAAAATCTGGAGAAGTCACAATTAGTAGGAGACGGGCAAATAACCAACCTCTTCCTACTAAAGCCAGTGTGTGCCACAACAAGGTCTTCAGTGTGACTCTGTCAGTTAAACAATTACTGAAATAATGCTCTCCCAAACTCCCAACCTTGCAGCCAAGTCTAGCACACAATTTTGGAGAAGCTGCTCTTCTTTGCTGCTCTGTGGGTTCCTGACACTGGAGGAGTAGATCACCTGAACTCTGCTGCACTGGGTCTCCAACCTCAATGGGAATTATACAGCACATAGCCAGCAACTTGGAATAATGCATCAGGACATTAATTCTGAGACACTATGGCAGGATGGCCTGAGCTTCGGAGTGCTGAGCAGTGGATGTCACCTCAATATTTTAATCCTGGAAAGGAAAAATCAAGCCTACTATGAGCAACTGCATTTCTTTTGATGCCAGTTCTGTAGGTAACCAGTTGTTCCAAAAAGAAAGCTTGGAGCCATTCTGACGACAGATTTTGGCTGAAGTTTTAGCATCAAGATTTTGGCTGAAGTTTTAGCATCAAGTGAAACTGAGGATCCACTCTGGTATAAATCTGGTCTCTGTGCTCAGGCCATCACACACGAGTGGGTTTCCTGACTTTGGAGTCAGCAATCACTGGCATGGAACTGGAATCACTTCATCAGGTGAAAGGGAATGCACAGGACATACCTGCAACTCCAAGGAGCCTTGTGTCCTATTTTCGTTTTGGCAACCTGGCTACTGAACTGACTGAGAAATGGAGATGCTTAAGAACTTCTTATGGACAGTTGGGGCAAAGATCTCAAGCAGGCACACACAGAGCTGACCTACATGCAATCCAGACAGAAAGCTCTGAAGGAAAAGGAACACCAAAACACAAACTGCAGTCCCATTTCTGATACGATCACCATCCTTGTCTGTCATGTCTTGATAACTTCCAGTGATGAATTGCCCTGTAAGCCACACTGAGCTTAGAGCTTTCCTTGCACCACCACTTGTGACTCTCAGTACATTGTGGTGGACACACGGGCTCCTGTTTCCTGGGAACCTGTGCTCCAGATGGAGATGCTATGACTGTAAGAAGTGTAAGTGACAAAACCACTGTAAAAACAAGAGAAAACTGAACTACAGCATATTTTTCAAGTTTCTACCCACCTAACCAAACATTTGCAAAACTTTCGCTACATGCCCAACTGAAAATACCTGCTGCTTAAGAAAAGTTGCACGGCTTTGGGAAATTTTCCACATGCCCAAGAAGGTATAAATGATGCTTTCAGACAAACATACTCAATGTTTTTACAGCCTGGACAACAAAATTTCCAAGTACCGCTAGCACAATCTTTCTTCACAAGTAAGAACTTTAATTACACTGTTCTCCTAAAAAGTAGAAGGTTAAGTGCTTCTTTAAGAAAACCAGCCATACACTAAGTGGTCTGGTATTCTTGGGAAAAAAAAAAGAAAATTTTATTTTTTGCAGCAGAAGACAGTGGTCAGACACCAGCAAGATCAGAAATCACTACAGGTTCTTCTGGCAACCCTAACCCTAACCCTGCTCCACTGTTCATGAAAGTCTCCTGTTTTAGAAAAAAAACTTAACAAGTATTCTCATAGGAAATGTACATAAACATTTTCTTACTGTTAGACTGACTACAGGATGATGAGGGAAGAAGGGTCTGGTACATGATAAGTAGCCTTTCTGCATCTCTGGTTGTTAAGAACCAGCTCTCTGTGCTTCCCCCCAAGCCAACAGAAATGGCAAAGAGGTATTGTGCTAAGACCATACAAAATTAGCCAGAGATGAGGGAATGACTGTTCATGTTGACTTACACAGATTTGCTGATATGTCTGATGAGCTGGAAGTCTTTCAAAGAGGCAGAAAAACTACCAATAGTTTCTGCTGCAGAGGGTGAAAAATGGTCCCAATTCCATTTGTGCAAATATGCTGGGCTCATGTTATCAAACACATGAATTCCTGTCCACACTCCCTCTGTCTCTCCTGCACACCCTGCCATCAAAATAGCAGGGACAAAATTGGGCTCATTTCCTGTGTATTTCATATAGACCTAAACATTCTTAAGTACATTGTCAGGGAATATATTTTAAGGCTGCTATGCTCACAACTGATCTCCTGCTCTACGCTTTTAAGATATTAAATAGGCTTTACCCAATAAATCACATGTTTTTTGCCCTGGAATCACATGGTATCTGAAATCACCAAAGGCTAAATCTTTCACCATTCACATTCGTTATTTGTGAGTTGGAGGGCCCAGGCATGAAAAGTAAAATAAAAACTGAGCACCAATCTTCTTTGCAGGGAAGGGTAAGAAAAAAAACTTGAGCCACACACCAAGAAAACCCCAGTGGCAAGGCAGAGAAGCAGCCCTCATTGCTATCTCCAGCTGTCTTCACCCCTGCTCTTACCCAGCTCTGTATCACCTGTTTCTCACTCCATCACAAGAGAACCAAAAGCTGGGGGTCGTGGTGGAGTATGGCCTTGGCACCGACCTGAACACACATCCCAGGCTGGTCTGAAGCCTACAGAAATAAGCACTGACCACCCAAAACCCAAGTGGGATGATTATCCCAGAGGCTCCTTCCTGTTGAGGGCTCTAACAGCTGGGTACGAAAAACAAAACAGCTCACTCTCTATGTTTTTCATGAAGGCAGACAAGGCTCGATTTCCCTGGCACTCACACTGCTGCAGGGTTTGCTGCTGAGCCCCAGCACTGAACAGTTACCACAAGAAAGGGGAATGTTCTCCCTACCTGAGCTGGGAGGCTCCTCCATGGGAGGAGCAGCCGGGAGGGCTGAGCACTTCTCAAGGGACAAGCCCCCTGCCCTCGTTCAAGCTGACCAGTCCTCTCAAATTCCAGGAGCCTCCCACACACGGAACTACAGCATCTAATCTTTGATGTTTTACAACAGCACAAAGACAACACATAAAACACATTCGAGAAACATTGTGGGAAACGCGCCAGCATTTTAAGGAACGCTCCCTTTGGACACAAAGCCTTTTTTAGCCAAACCACTATGATTTTGTTTTAGTGACTCACACAAATGGATTCTGGATTAAGGTTTAAAAGTGGGATATTTTCTCTTCTGCTCCTAGGTTCACCTCTAGACATGTGAATGAAAAAATAGCAGTAAGAATATTAGGCTGGACTTATGTTCACCAACAGACACTAAATAGGGATCTACTAAATTTGTAAAGCTTAGCTGAAGTTTCAAATATATAATTCTGAAAATTCAATTCCTCCTGGAGTGGGGCTGGGCAACAATCATAAAACTATAAAAAGATACTTTGTCCCTAAAGACTGCAAGAAGCTAATCATTAGCCACTTGTTTATAGTGGTTACCTTTTTATTACATTATTCTGATACTTTTCCTTCGAGGGGACCTACTCCTTATTTCTACCATATGGGTAAGAATAAAAAGACCCACTGTCTCTAGGCAAAGTGTTTTTAAAGACAAAGGCAGTTGCCAGATTAAAAACAAACATACAGCTCAAGTGTACATAAATTTGTGCTTGACTACTGTTGGGCATCTGGAATGGCACATATTTTCTTTGGAAAATTTTTCTTGCAGTTTTTCATACAAATGACAGTAAAATATGTACCCAGCAGCAAACCGAGGGAACTAAATTTAAAACGCACTTTCAGGCCACTCTTTCATTTTTTTCTTTTTAACTTCTTTTTTCCAAGGCGAGAGGGGAGGAGGGAGCTTGTACCAATGTTTTGAAGTACTGTAAGTTCTTTTGCCTTTTAACAGAAATATGTAAACAAGGTGTATGACTGTAGGGTAATGTTCTAGTCACAAAGCATTCAAGAGCCAGAGTGAAGCTATTTAAAGAATGGAGTATTCAATTCCTGAGGCCAGATGCTAGTATAAATATGAAACTATGTTCACACTGCAGATTAAATTATTTTTAGTTTCTGCGTTTGAACTGCCAAAATTATTTGGGTTGTTTTGGCTTTTTTTTTTTTTTTTTTTTTTTTTTTTTAAGGTAAACTNTTTTTTTTTTACTGTACTGCAGAACTTACAAGGCCACATTTTTATGTCTCTGAACAGAGGATTAAAAACACAATCACAAGAAGTCTTTTTCAGCTATTTTCTCTGTGCAACAAAACTAGAAGTGTATAGTGACAAACAGTCACAAGTAGGGGTCATTCAGGGAGTCAGAAAACTAAAAATAAAGATGCAGCCAATACATTCAAGGTTTTTGAAACAGATTTTTATAGTAACTTATCATTTAATTTTCATCCCACAAAGCTTTTAATTTGGAAATACTCAGTGTGAAAGAAAAGTGGAGACTGTGGTTTTAAAATAATTAAAGAGAAAAACATGCATTAAGATTGCATTTTACCCCGAATACTACGTTTGCCACAAGAGCTCACACAGATATTGCTAACAAAATCAAGTCACTAGTAATTAACTGAAACAAATAATCAATAATCCTATGACCTTGCCATAGCAAAACTAGCATGAATTCAAGAGAGAAAGAAAATGAAACAAACTGGCAGCGGTAGAAGCAAATTGAGGCTCAGTGACCAACTGGGTGAGGACCTATCATTCACACACACCAAGGCCCACAGATCACCTACAAGGCTGCCAAGGAACCCCCCTCTTGCTGATGACCACTTCACTGCTGTTATTTTTTTGGTCCTGTGATTGTCTTATCTTTGTTTCATCAGCTGACAAGGATGGAAGGTCCAGAATGTATCTCAAGGATGTGATTCATCTCCTGGTATCAGGGGGTTAGTCTACCAAGACACAAGAAGTACAACAGTAGCCACGTGGAGGGACATCAACGAAGCCACAGACCTTTCCTGCTGCAAACACCACAAACGCCCCCCTGGCAGGCCCTGGATATACTGCCAGGAGAAGGATGAGCAGTTTGGTCAATCAACAGATCTCCTGCAACACTAAGGAATGTGGAATTACTGAGCAGACTTGCTCTGCACCACACTGAACACACATATTTTGCTGATGACTTACAAGAAGGATGAGGCCGGTAACACCGCACAGCTGGCTGGGGGAGAGGCTGGGAGGGGAAGGGGTCCTGCAGCACTGGGGCTGTGACCCACCTAACCCATCTAATATCGAGATGTGTGAGCCGACACGACGTACCTGCGCAGACTCTGTCACCGCCCCAGCTCAGCCAGGCAGGGGACACCAGGCTTAATTACTAACAGGTGACGTGGGACATGCTGAAAGCTGAACATGCTCTGGAATATCGCGTCAGGTTCAGCCCCAGTTCCTAATTAGCTGCTTTTATCAGGCAAGGATCTGTTATCACAACAGTGAAGCCTCCTTTTGGAGGACAGGCTGGCGATCCTTCCCTGGGTATTTACAACAGGCTTTTAAAATGCATTAGTCTGCAATTTAAAGAAAGCTGGGACCAGAACATCTGGGCTTTGGTTGTTTTGTTTCTCAGTAATAAAAAGTGAAAAAAATGATGTAGCCGTGGATAAAATGTTCAGGAACACAGCAGCTACCTTGTCATCCTTTACCTATTTCCCTTCACTAGCCTCGTATGTAGCAGCAGAAAAGGATACGGGGGAACTTCCAGAAGGACAAGAGGGAATGTTTCCCACTTTTTTCTTAAATTAGATATTCAGTTTGTTATAGGATCCTTGAATTGTGTGGGGATCTGTTCCACTCATGACACACATGCATAACTCCCCCTGGCACTAATGGGAATGACGAACGTGTTGTGAGAGGAGAATTGCCCCCTAAAACTGCAGGAGTGTGAACAAGGTTGTAAATATATCTCAAGGTTCTGGTAACATTAGAAACCAGCCTAGCGAATTTCTCATGGTTTATTATGATATCACCAAATCCCCTCTATGTATTTATAGCCTTGTAATTCACAATTATTCTGGGTCCATAAATGTTTTTGGCATCTGAATGTAGAACTGATACTATTATTTCACATATTATGGTACCGTCCGTGAATGCTAAATTTATTCCAGCACAGACTCCTGGAGTTCATTCATCAGATACTTTATGCTACTGTTCTTTTAATGATTCATTTATCCCTAGTAATATTTGTATTCTGAAGTGTGGCGTCTCCAGCCGACAGCACAATGCTCTGCTGAATTATCTTTTTCTTTCACAGCATAACAAAGTAGAGCACAGTCAAATTGAAGATGGCCTTTAGTACACTGTCAGAACAATACTGCTTACCAAGCATATCCAGACACATTTCTCAAACCACATGTAATGCTCTGGCTGCCAACATGCTCATAAAGTCATTAACCGGCATCTTAAAATGAGGGTGTGATACATATATTTAAATGTTTAGGAAAATCAAATGTGTGCTCTTCTAGAAGCTTATTTTGAATTTCAGCTTCTACATATATCAATTATGCAGCAGTGCACAGATGTAAAAATTCACCTTGCTCAAATATACTTCTGCAAAAATCATACACATTATCTATCACTAACAAAAGCTTCTTTATGCCATTAACTATTTGCCCTTCACAATGTAACAGAGCAAGACAGACCCAAGCTGAAGGTTTACAGTGCTGAGGATTCATTTTTACAAGCAAATTATTATTAGCAGTAAAATTAAGGAGGAACTTATTTTACATGGTACAGACTTTACTAAATGAAGTAAATAAAGGTTATGATACTATGTTCTCCAATACAAAACCTACCAAGCAAGTTACAATTCATGCTGTTACAGTTTTTAAATATATGCTTTCTCTATCACCCACTCCCACAAACTGCACTCCAATTTATACACAAACTAAGTTTAACCCTTCTCTTCCCAAATACCCTCATCTACCAATGCTCTCATCACACAAAGACCAGCAAGGCAGCAAAGCCAAGCATGACCCAAATTAACCAAAAGAGATTAAGCAGTCTGAATATTGATACCAAGGGTCTTAAAACTCAGATAATAAAGCCAAGGATGTCTCTCCCATGTGCCCACACAGCCCCTCCTGGTGCTCACAAAGGTGCACACAGTGCTGGTGGAGATCCCTGGGCTGCCCATGCTGGGAAGGCAGATCTGCCACTGTCCACTCAGCTGCTGGAGCCAAGTCCCTTCACACAATCTTGCCCAACACCTTCCTTTTCTTTCAAGTGTTCTATCTCCCACATGCCCTTGTTTGCCCACCAAAGCTCCACCTCGGCAACCTGAGGGCCCATCACCTCCTGTTTCTGAGGTCTCCATAAATGCTGACATGGCCCTTCACTGGCCTTACAGCCCCACATGTTTTGGGGGCAGCCTAAGATGTGTGTGCTTGCGGGTAGCCCAGGGGGTACCTGTGTACCCATCCTACCAAACAACTTTGCAAAAACAAGAGAAAGGGAAGAAAAAGCAAGTCTCCTTCTTCAAATTCAGATGCACAAAGGATGCTCTCTCTGACAAGCTCCCATGGCACAAGATGGGTCATGTATAAGAAGATGAATATTGCATCTCAGAGAACAAGTACTGGCCTTTCTGCAACACACCAGTCAGAACCGGACTAAGACACTCAGGAAAGCAGACAATGGCAGGGCTGGCACGTCGCAGTGTGCCTGCAAACAAAAGGCAAGTCGTCTTTCCGGGCATGGGAATAACAAAGAGCAACTCAAGAAGAGCAACTTGGAAGGGAGGCGGTGAATAAATTGGGTCTGGCTTTTACTCCTTCCCCCCAGAAGGGAAATGACACCCAGATCTGGCCATGGTGTGAAGAGCACCCAGAAGCATCTCAGCATGGCAGCACAGGTCACAAGCTCAAGTGATTCATGGGCTGGTAGGAAGACAGCTTTGACTTGATTAACGGAGCACTTGGAGTCAAAGACGACTGCAGGACTCCAAGTCCTAAGCTCCAGCAGTGCAGAATTACAGCACAGGAAAGCAGCCAGGCAGGAAAAAGAGGATGACCTTGGGGCCCACCCAACTATACCACAACATTATATAGGTGCTCGGTTCACAGATCTCGGCACTCGGCCAGTTTTTGGTTGGCTGTGTGGAAAGGAGACAACACAGGAAAAGGGCATCAGTGATCTAAGAGGGATCAACAGCTCTAACCAGCAACCATGGCACACAGAGGAGACGACTGATCACCTCCCTCCATGGCACTGGGCAAAGGAAGCGCAGGGACACAAAACAATAGACGTCCCAAATTGAGTCCCTCTGGGACCCACAAACAATATGGGCAGGGACGGAAACTAGAGGGAAGGCTGGGGAGGAAAACAGCACCCCCTCTAAACCCTCTAAATAAAAAAAAAAATTTAAAAAAAAAAAAGCAGACATTGAGATAAAGTCAGATTCAGAGCCCAGCAGCACTGCACCAGGAGGCACACGTTTCCAGTTACTGGAACAAAAACTCATGGTCAGTAAGAATTAAATGCAAGATCCAACAGTGACTAGAAGGGAAAAAATCCTGGAGAGCAGACACATGTGGGTTATTACACAGCCTGGCAAGGTCAATCTCGGTGCTAAAAACAGACAAAAATAAAAAAAGCCGTCAAACATTTTTAAAGGGACACTGTCCCACACTGGCTGCTTTGACGCCGTCTGTGAATGGCCCTTATTTTTTATCTACTTATTTTGTAATTATGTAGGCTATCCTGTTCCAGCCAGAGGCTGCAACAAAACTCTTATTGATGGTGCAAACTGCTGCAACTTTGGCTTTAAGAGAACGTGGGGCAGTTCTCTCCAGCTTCATAGGCCGTAAAATTTAACTCTTCCTCCTCTTCGTTTTGCAGCAGTGATTCCTCCTCTGATGTTTCTGAATAGAGCAGAACTGCAATTGCAAATGGCTGTGCTCTACACCAACGACAAAGTGCCCTGCCACACCGATACATAATTGAAAATGCTGACACAGTGACAACTGCTATCAGCACGATTCTGATAATCATGTTAGCATGTTCCTGCTGCAGGAACTGTGGGGGTGGGGAACAGGCACTGTGATTTAGGGGCTACCTAGACAAAAGTTACCTGGGATTTTGTTTACATTTCTTGGCATACCTTCTATATTTCAAAGAACAAAATACCCACATCTTCAGTTTCTAAGGGTGATACTTCCACTTCCTTTTATAAAAGCTCAAAGGCAGGTCAAAGCTCGACAAGAAATCCAAATTTTATGTCTTTGATAAGGCATGCTTGAAGTTTGAGATGTGTGGTGTTAAAACTCCTTTCCAGAGCCACAAATAGATGAGGCTCAACACAATCCAGTGGTGAATGAAAAGCTTCCATAGCCAGTGCTGCATATTAAAATGTTTTTGTCACCCCCATACGCTTCCTTTGTAATGAAGTAGGCTCTCCCCAGGGAAAGGAAGAAATTAACAGCACTTAAATCATCCCAGCATTGCTCAGGCAAACATGTGGCCTTGGGAACTACCAAGTGGCTACAGACAATCTCCTCCCAGGGAGGTGGAGGAAGGTGCAGAGAAGAGCAGCAGTGGCTCCAAACAGAGGGGAAATGAAGCAGGGGAAGCCCAAAATGCTACTGGAGACAGATTCACCTCCAGGACCAAATTATGGGCCATCCACTGGACCTAACAACAGCATCACCTTTCCACATTTAAAAGGCAGCCAGCAGTTGAAGCCAACAAGTGTTTGTTAAACCAACTGGTTGACAAATAATAAAGCAAACATTTATCTTGCCCTCTTCAAGCAAGGCCAGACAAAATCGTCTGTCTGCCCAGCACCTCAGGTTATCTCTGATCCCAAACATGTTAACACCAAAGGTAAGCAATAATTAAACCAAAAAGAAGATGTTGAACCACATGAAGCCTTCCTGCTCCACTGCCTCTCCGAACAGCCATCCCAACAACACAACTTCCTGCTCCACAGCCTGCTGGTGCTCTCCTCCTGCTGCAGCAGTGCTGGCATGTGCTAGAAGCTGCACAAACACAGAAGAAAAAGCCAGGCCAAAGTCTCTTTTTTCCCAAGGGAGCCGTCCTTCTCCATTCAGGCTCCATGGAGCACAACAGACAAGTCATGTAATAGCCTCATCTATGGCAAAGGAACTGTATCCATCGGGCTGGTCAAAATGAGTTAGAGAGGTCACTCCGACCCACAAGACAAAAAACAACATAGGTGCACAGGGGCAGAGAGGGGAAAATGGGATAATGGGACACTTACAGGAGCTTTTATCAAGATCGAAATGGCATTCAGCAGGGGCAATGGGGACAGGATGGCACGAGGAAGAGACGAAAAGTGCAGACAAACAGAGAAGGGGAGGGGAAGAGTTGAGGCATGACTTAGGCACAAAGTATCCAAAGTGGCTGCACTGTGAATAGCTAACAATTAGTTGGTGAGAAAATTATTGCATCAAGTTAAGGCAGGCGAGCCTGCACTGAGCAGCACGCGACAAACAATGAGAGAGGAGAGTCTGCGTCAGACCAGAAGCCACCACATGAGCCTGAGCACTACAGCTGCAGATTATCAGTTGGGATAATATCACAGTTTGACTACATTACGACCTGATAACCTTCATCTGGAGCAGCCACGCCTGCTGCAAGGCCCTGGCGAGTGAAATCAGAAGGGCCATGCAACACTATGGCCATTGGGAGTGGGAAATGAGGGGTCTGCACCTTCCTCAATACAGCTCATCCAGCTCTGCTTGTCCTTCCAAACTTGCTACAATCTTCCAGGGATCAGCCAATTCATAGAGCAACGCAAGATCCAACGAGGAGCAGCGATGTTCCAAGCGAAGATATGCAAATTATGAGACTGGTACAGAGAAGGAAATGGGAGGGTGACCCAGTACTGCAGCATCCAACCCTGCCCAGCAAGTTCTGCTGGAGAGTTCAAAAGAGCTACTTCAAGAGAAGCAGGGAACAAGTGCTCGAAAGCCACCTATAGACTAGAAAAGTGTGACAGCTGGAATATACACCTCAGCTAAGAGGAGTAGTTGATTTCCCTGGATTTCATAGGGAACAAAGATTCAGATTCCATACCCCCAAAATATGAGTGTGGGAAATGAAAGACAGGACAGCAATTACTGCTAAATCTTCTTCTGGTTTCCCCACACTGGACCCAAACAAACAGCAGCAAAAACCTTTCAGTAAGTAGCAGAACTTGCTCAAGCCCTCTGCTAACAGTGCCAGTGCAGGAACAGGAGTGCCCGACACACAACAGCCCCAACTGCCCATTTTAGCAGGACACACATAAAAGTTGGATAAAAAGAGTGGCAATACCAGTTTGGGGACCAAACCCAGAGCTCTGTCAGGACAGAGCTAGAGAGATGCAGATTGCCCAGCCCGGGCAGCAGCTCCCAGCTCAGGCACAGGGGCCATTTGTTCCTTGGATAAATCTGGGCAGTGCCACAGCCCAGCTTAACCCAAACCAACAGAGCTGGTGAGCACTAAATTCAGTCATTTTCCCCCCAGTCTCCTCTCTCAATTTCAGCTCTGACTCTTCTATCTTTTATTTCTTTTTCTAAAGACACATTTAGAGATGAAACCATTCATAACTGCCTATCCACAGACAGTTTGTGGCAGCATAATTGACAATGAGTCTGCTGCAAAAATGAAAATGCTGTTTTAATAACCTTGGCCTAAAATACATTCTGTTGTATGCCTCAAAGGGTTTCAATAAAAAGTCAACCTGTAGAGACATATTTTCTTGGCTTAAACAACAATCCAAAGCATATAAATGTAGTCCAACTATAATGACATATTTATAGGCCAATAAAGCTTACACTGCAGCTTTCATACTTCACTTAAAGGAAGTCTGTAAGAAGCAGTGTTATATAAAATAATTTGAATTTTTTTTTCCAACTATAGCCCAAGGAATACAAATATGCAACTTTGCCATATTTAACCAATAGTGTTTACATTGCTTAGTTGCTAGAAATTTTGTAAAATGAAATAATTCCTCATTTGGTGATTTCCCACTGGTTTACCAAATATGGGTATACAAGTCCATTTATCACAGAGAAAAAATCCTCTAAATAATTCTAAAGACAAAAATAAATAACTAGCGGCCTCAGTAGTGAATGATTTTATCAGACCAATTCTTCTGGAAAAACAGGTTCTCATGTTCATTATGAATAATACATTCCTAAGCAAATCTATTTTTATATGCTGCATTGTTGTTACTCTTTATTTTTCTCAACATTTGAAAGAAATATTCAGAAACCTATAAATAGTTCTTAGACATAAACTGCTAGCATTCAATATTGACGTATTTGTAGAAAGGGACAGAATGTATAACATAAATATCTCAACAGGCAGAAAGAAATAATTCTTAAAAATCATTTTTCAGGCTGAAATCTTGAAGCTCACACAAAAAAATGCCATTGCGAGATCTTTTATTTAATACAGTCCTAAGGAAAAAGTTCTGCATAATTCACTAGGGATAAAAACAATGGCATTTTACTGGAAAAAAAACCTCATCTCTGCAGAAAAGAAAGACAAAGAGAAAAGAATGAGAAAAGAAGAAAAAAAAAGAGAACAGAAGGGGAAAGAGAAATAAAAGAGAAAAGAAAAACAGAAAAATAAGAGAGGAAAAAAGCAGACAGAACATACCTCATTTACATTAGTGTCAACTTTCAATTAGAGGTGCACAGTTTCTCTGGGTTGTGGATTAACCAGGTGTTGCCTCAGTTTTGGCTAAGCAAGTGCCACAGAATGCACAGCACAGTGTATAACCTGCTCACAAGGCTCCACTTCGCCTGGTTGTTGTTTGAAGCTGCCCTACTCCCAGCAGCAACGTGTTTAATTAAGTATGTTTGCACAATGACACTTCTCTGGGTCTGCTTCAGCCATGTTTCCATTTCATCCGGGTTATTTCATTCTTCACCACCCCTGGATAGCACGTGAAAACTGATTTTGTTTCTTCTGTAAAGTTTTTTTGAGCTCTTTGGTAGGGATATAATTTCCTATTACCTTTTAGAGCCTGATTCAAAAACACCTAGTAGGAAAAATTGCAGAATCTACTCACTTTTATGGGATTTTTCTGTAATGGAAACATGTAGTTTCATAGGAAAAAAGGGGTCCAGGGGATCACGTTGTTTTTCTAGGCCTTTTCAACACCTGGTTCAGCAACTTCCTCAGTTACAGCCAGGGTTAAACATGCACATCACCAGAGGGACCTTTGCATGACAGTGCACTGTGCCCCCTCACAGTATACAACACTGTTTTAAGAGGAAAAACTACCCCATCCCATTGTGCTGGAGACCTGCTGCAGAAGTTATTGCTAATAAATCTTTTGATCACACTGCAGCCGAGCACTTGCTTCGCTGGCAAGAATGCTGAGTACTGGAAAAGGTCTGTGGGCACATGTCACATCAGGCAGTAAACCTGCCATTCTGACAGCAGGGAAGAGACACCACCAGCAGCTCAAATCCCTGTGCCTCGGACACTGCACGTTATGCTACTGCTCTTGCCTACAGATGGGGAGATGACAATTCCCAAAGCACAATGTCCACCTTGACCAACCACTCAGAATGAGAGATGTACATCTTCTTCTTCTCATGGGTGTTAAACCTCCATTCCCACAGGTGGGGCAAACCCCAGAGCTCATGGGTTGCCTACAGGACACAACCAAGGGATGCTTCACAAGCTTCGAAGATCACCCCTCTTCTGAGTTCTTGTCAGATCCAGGAAGCAAAACATGCTCAAATTCTTGGGTGTTTCAAACAGCAAAAAAATTCATCTTAGTACTAAATTTAAGAAATGTCTTTGATTGCCTTTAATAGGCTGGTTGTCTGTACCAAGACATCTAGTCAGCTATAGATCTTCTTGAACCTTTGGTTTCTCTCCCATCGACCAGTCATTACGAAGATAAAAGCAATCATAATCAAACATTAGGCAGAATTCCCTTTTATACTGAAAAAACCAACCCAACAATAAAGCCAGAGCCACCAACTGAAAATGAGCAACATCAGAATGTAGGGTTATCAAAATTATACCATACAGTTTGCATTCCATAAGCGTTTTCAGTATAACCCCTACTTTGAAAGGCTTAACATGCAACTATAAGCTTTAGGCTTAAAGATAATTTTCTTTGGCTCCTAGGGTAGATAATAACAATTTCGTAACTTACCACAAGGGTTTTTTTGTTTGTTGAAAACAAAAACAAGGAAACATTAGCACACAAAAGTTCTGTCTGAAAAACATTAAGATTCTTCTGACACAACAAACAAATGCAAATAAATGTAGTGCGTAAAGAAGATACCAGGGCAATAGCAAGAGAAAATTACTGCGTGTAATTATGAACCAGAATAAACCACACAGAAAAGCAAGAGAAAAGCATGGATTATTTTTTTCCTGGACATGTAATGAAAAATAAGATCAACTTCCAATTGTACTTTAATCTTCCAGCCTATATATATATCTAATGGTGAAATGTGAGACTGACAAAATCACTTCACCATTTGGTAAGATCAGAAAAATGAGATGCAGAAAATAAATACTCCAAGACACATCTTCAGGTAACTTGGCTTCAACACCAACACTGTCATGATACTATAAAACTGACCTCAGTCCTGCACCTCCTGTTCACACAGGTATAGAAGCATTTTCTCAAATGCATCAGCCTTAGCTTTTCATTTCTTACCTTTCCACACATTACGGCCTAAACTTGATGCTTTTCAAAGTGGAACATCTGCTAAAAGCTTGGCACAAGAGAGAGACATCGCTGGTACACAATTCAAAGTGCCATCTCTGGCAACTGTTCCACATCCAAGGTCCTAACACCACAAACAGCGTGTTTACCAACAGGAGACCCATCTCCCTCAGACCTTGGAGCCCATCAGATATATCAGAGGTGTATCTGCACCAAAGCAGCCCCAGAGCTGTGAGCCTGTCTGCAACCATTCAGAGTAGCAGAACTACCATTTCCCTTCCTGAAAACAGGGAAAGAAAGCACAGATCTATCTGGAGACATCAGTGGGGTGCTCACAGAGTCCTATGTTGTACAGTAACATAAACTGACATGAAAACCTGCAGAAGGGACACCTCCCTACTGAACGAGACAGAGCCAACCATACGGAGACAGGGAAAGCACCAGAAGCATCCCTGAGCTTCCAGAGGATGGGATGGGAGAACTGTAAGGTTTTTGCTCCCCTGCCTGTTGCAGGCAGCCTTGGAAAGGTCATTCAGCCTCCTCTCCCTACAGTGCAGAGCTCTGACCTGGTGCCCCAGCCTGCAAAGCCCCAGGGAGAGCCCGTGACAATTATTTGTGTGCACATCTTCAGGGTTTGAGCCGCACTGCTTGGAGACACGTCTACGGTGCAGACAGGTACCACAGCTACCCCCACATCAGTCTTGGAGGAGCCTGCCATGAGCTCACCACCACCACCCATCCCACACAGGCATCCCGTGGCCACACCTCCGCCCCGGGCGCAGACATACCTTGGGAACCGGCGATGGCGTGGCAGGATCGGGATCATCCGTCTCCGAAGGACGCTCACCCCCAGGCCCTGCCCCGCGAGAGAAAGTAAAGGATACTCACCGAGGTCAGCCTTCTCCTTCAGGATGTCTTTGAAGTTCAAGCCGCTGTTGAGCGTGGATTGTCTGTATCTCGTCAAGGCCTCTTTCTGCCCATTCTTCCCCACATCCATCGGCTGCACCGGCTCAGCCCGGAAACCACACTTCCACTTGGAGAAATCGGACTGTGCCCATTTTGCCAAGTCCTCAAGTTTCACAGTAACTTTTTCTGAAACAGCAATAACTTCATCCTGCGAGGAGTGTCAAACGAGAATACATGTCACTCCGGGCTCCACGAAGACTGACAGACCCACAACACCACCCAGCACAGGCTCCTGGAAAAGCATATCTTGCTGCTGAGTAATTTTTCTGTATTACATAATAGATAGTACTTAATTTATTCCTCTGGTCACATAAGTCGAAGTACTAGTTGTTTACTTGAAGCAAATATCCACGATCTAAAGACAATTTCGAGGACCAGGGCAATGATCGTAAAAGGCATTTGAAATGCAGGTTGCCAAATCACATCCCATATAACCCAAAGCCCCGAGGGAAAGTTTGTTTTTTAGGTGCAATTAGCTGCAAATGTAAAAATTCATGGCTGGATGACTAATGGTTATAGCTAGTCCTGAAATAAATGGACTAAGTAAATCTCAGATTCTTGGAACTCTGACTCACCAGAAAATTCCTGTGTTTATGGTACATTTTCCCTTGGCTTAAACACAAATATTGAATTTAACTTTTGTCCTTAAAATTAAATAAAACTGTGATGTAATCCCAAAAGAAATACTACATAAATGTTATGTGCTTCCCACCAAAAGAAACTTGCACATTCTCATGTTTCTTAAAACCTTTTTCAAGATCAGAACTGTAATTTTTTTTCCCTTCTAAAACATACACTCTAAGAAAAGCACTTAAACTTAGTTTAGCCTCCAGAACATATACTCAAATTAAACAGCCCTAATTGCTGGATTTTAACCTTCCAGGAAACAATCAACTCCTCTCAGTCATGATGAATAAGCAGAATCTTTTATAGCTGACTCCAGTGAGCAAAGGATCAAGAAAGCCTCAAAAAATAAACAAACAAGCATACATATCCAGCAAGATATGCTCCAGATTTTTTTGTTAGAAGAGCAGAAATCATTTATGTTGTAACAAGAGCTGGCTTCACACCACACCTTGCACGCCACACATTTCTAACACTAAATAAGTCACCAGGTTCTTGAAATAAATAAACCAGAATCCAATTCATCTCTCAAATAAACACAACTATTTGCAAAGGGAAGAGAAATTCTTTGAGTTATTAAACAAAGAAAAAAGCATGATTGATTCTCTCTTTGTGTTTTTTTTTTTGTCCACTGAACACATTCCTCAGGAAATAAAATACTGCTCAATGGAAAAGGAAAAAAAAAAAAAAGCTTTATTGTTACAAGTTGCACACAATACAAAACCTGAACTATCTCCAGTAGAAAAACAGATCTGATACTCCAATCTCCCTTATATAATGCAAAACTGTTTTATAAGCAGGCACCTTCATTACATTTAGTGCAATAACAAATATTTGGTCAGAAATGAACAGCATGCTTATATGCTAAGCAAGCTTGTAATAAAAATCTTCTCCTTTATCGCTGCACAGCATAACAGCCTCCACCAAACAACAAACAATAACAGTGATGCTTTAAATCTCTGTTTATGACAAGCATCAATACTTTGTAAACAAGCACTGGGTACTACAAAGTACAATTTCAATGGATGGTTTCACCCAATTTCATTACACCATCCACTTGAAATAAAAAAGCTGTAGTTGCTATGCATTTTATAGCTATTACATGGTGATTATTAAATGTCAGGATGGAAAAAAATAATACATATATATAAGTATCAGCCTGCCTACAGACAGTCTGAGCAATTTCTGGATGAAGTCCTCTTTTAGGGTGTTGAATACCATCACCAGCTACTACACAATTTCTAATATTCCACATTAGAGAAATCTATTTAGCAGCAGTTTAAAGAAAAAAAAATCCTGTCTTGGATATCAGACATGTTTTTGGTTAAAATATTATTTTCCAAATAGCTCTCATGATCAAATGATTATGATTTCAATTACTAGTTTCTTCATATCCTTTCCAAGAACTGGTATGACTAATTTTGGCTGGCATACAAAGTAAGCTGAGCAGACAATTTATTAACCAAAAGAAAAGTACAATCACTATTACGTCATCAATGAATAAACTTGTTTTCGAGAATACAACCTTCACACACACGCACATGATGTGTACACAGGAACAAAAAAAGGAATTAAAAAAAAA
>VYZS01064275.1:9109-21326 GCA_013400695.1 Neodrepanis coruscans
CAGCACTAAACCTGACAGAGTTCAAGAAGCATTTGAATGATACTCTCAGGCCCACAGTAAGACTCTTGGGGATGGTCCTGTGCAGGGCTAAGAGTTGGACTCGATGATCCTTGTGGGTCCCTTTCAACTATTCTGTGATTCTGCATCAATTCAGGGTTTTTTGGGCCCTGCAAAGAAGTACTGTTGTTTCTTCAAACTGAGAACCATGAATGTTTGCAGACAAATACGTCTTTGGAATGTAGTTACATTCTTTTATACATACTGATTGCAAAGAGTGAGATGCCTGAAAGTGTCTCTAAAGTTATGAATTCATAAATTGCCAACAGCCTGTCACCAGTGATTATTTCTCCCCAGACAACAGAATGGCAGCAAAGTTATTATCTACATTTTAATGATCTGAACAATAATTAATTCATTAAGAAGCAAAATATCTGTAGAAGCCAGGTAGCCCCATTCTGTCCTTCTGAGTCTCCAGTCAGCAGATTATGGGCTGTGAATGATCAAATCTTTGTCTTGTTTTGGTGACTGAATCTTTACAAGTACAGTGTTCAGCTTCTGATTCTGCTGCTGTTGGTATAGGTTTCAGCACACATTCTATTCAAAGTAATGCACTCAGAACTCTCTGAGGGGCTCCCTCTTCTCAAAAGCACGACAACATATTCTCAATTGCAAAAATAATCCATTAGGCATTGCTTTTTTTTTTTTTCTGGTGTGGTGTTTTTTGTTGTGAGTTTTTTGTTGTCAGTTTTTGTTTTGTTTTTTATTTTTAATATAACTATTTTAAAAATCAACTTTCTGGGTCAAAATGCAGAAATTAAATCATTAAACCAGTTAGGCATGGCTTGTGTATCCTATTTAAATTCTATTTTGGGCTCAACACTTTCATTTAATTTAAGAAGTGATTTAAGGTACATCTTCTCTGCTGATCTTATTTTCAACTCTTCCTGGATTTTAGCCCAAGCCATCCCAATATTCAAGTCAGAAAGTACTTTAATCTGTAGATGGCTTGTCAGATATGCACAAGGATCAGAGCCTGTGTCTTTGTTGTGTTTATTTTTAACTTTAGCTGTTATCTACCTGCTCTAGAATAAAGGAGCATGCAAAATACCCTTGAAATTCTCATATACATTCAATGCTTTTCCAAATATTTTTTTTGCTGACAAGCAAGTTTTCTGGGACAAAAAAGGCTTCTTAAAAAATCTCAAAGAACTAAAGGATATGCACTCAGGAAATAAGGACAGAAACGGTAATTGAAAGGGTGCGTCATCCTCAGATGCTGGTCAGTCAAGCATATTTTGCCCACTCATATAGAGATAGTAAGCAGGGAAGAGATGATATTAAACCATAAAACTTACCTTTTTTCCACAGTGCCTTAGGTGTCTCAGCCTTTAAAATGGTAAGGGCCATTTATCTGCACTTCAGTAGCCTGCCTCTCACTTACAGCTTTGAAGCCTTTGACCTGAGCTGCTGTGGCAGTGTTTTCCCAGAGCCTCTATGTCAGTGTTTCCCCCATTGTTCTCATCCTGCTATTATTCCCATGGCCTTGCATCTGCAAACCCTGATAAGGCTCTCATGGTGAGTTTTCATTTGAACTCACACTGATATAAAGACTTCACTCCTTCCCAACTCACCCCCTTCTTACCTCACGGTTTTCATTTTTGGTTTATGTTAGAAGACCAAATAACACACATGCACAAAGGCTTAACAATCAGGCAGCACTTGTGCCTGGTCAAAGAATACTCCAAGCAGTACTAATAGTCTAAGTAGGAAGAAGCCCTAAGTAAGGCTGCATCAAAAGAAGTGTGGCCAGCAGGTCAAGAGAGATGATTCTCTCCTCCTTTTGTGAGATCCCACCTGGGATACTGCATCCAGCTCTAGAGTCTTCAGCACAGGGAGGACTTGGACCTGCTGGAGTGAGTCCAGAGAAGGGCCACAAAAAGAATCTGAGGACTAGAGTACCTCCTGTGAGGGCAGGTTGAGAGAGCTGAGGTTGTTCACCCTGGAGAAGAGAAGCCTGCCAGAGTTCAAGAAGGCTCCAGGGAGACCTTATTGTAGCCTTTCAATACTTAAAGGGACTTCTGAGAAAAATGGGGACAGCCTCTTCGTAGGGCAACAGGACTAGGGGTGAAGGTTTTAAACTAAAAGAGGATAGATGTAGATTAGATGCAAGGAAGAAGTTTTTTACAACGAGGGTGGTGAAACACTGGAACAGACTATCCAGAGAGGTGGGGATTCCCCATGGCCAGAAGCATTCAAGGTCAAGTTGGATAGGGCTCTGAGCAACTTAGCCTACTTGAAGATATTGCTGCTTATTACAGGGGAGTTGGACTACATGACATTTATACATTCCTTTCAACTCAAATTATTCCATGACTCTTTGAAATTATATCATGCAGATCCAACTCAAGACTTCTTAGCAGCACAGGAAAATTTGAAGTTTGTCACCCTGAAATGACCACATGAAAATGTATAAAAAAAAGAGGCAGAAACTGGTCCTTGGCAAGAAGGGACTCACTGCTTTTACTGCCAAGAGCAAATAGGATGTTTAGGGTGAACAATTTTTATTGGGTTTTTTGTTTTGCTTTTGACAAAGATGTTCCCCTTTCATTTCCCAGGAGTTAATGCCTCCCTACCCATCTGGATTCTTCTTCATAATGTAATCAACAGAAAGCATGTCACTGCTTGACAGAGGACTCCTCAAAGTAGACAGCTCGGCAAAGGCTAATTTTTTTCTCTTTTGACCTTTGGTCTTTACTTACACTTCTCAGCTGGTATTCTGCACAGGTACAATGACACTCACTAACAATTGGTCAGTGTACGGCAACAAAGACCTGCTCCTGAAACACACTCCCAGAATGTTTCTAAAAACTGATCATTTGTGAATCAGTTTCAAGCAATTACTGACCACAATCAAGCAATAAGTCATGGCTGAATCATCCTTGTTGCCACCAGAAATTAATTGCTATTTGTTATTCATTTTTAATTACTGACACCGATTGTAGCAGCCACTAGTAGTTAACAGCAATCACCAGTATATAGCACTAAAGACCATTTGCTTTGTCACCATGTTTAATTGCAAAAATATTGATGCTTCGCATAGACAAGTTCAAAAAGTTTAGCACATTACCTGTTACTTACTGTCAACACATATGAACAGAATACTGTGATAGTCAAAGAATGTCCAAAGGCACCCTATGCTTTACCACTCAATTCAGAATCCCAAATGCTTAGGTTTCTTCAGAATGGCATTTGTAACATGCACATTTGAAGGCCATTTCTAAGTATAAATTGCACACAAGCAGAAAAAGCATTAAATATCAAGAGAATTCTTGCAAGCACCTGAGTTTCAGAGCAATATTCAGTAGTTGCTCTTTAAACCTTTATTTGTTTATAATCCTCTAAATCATTATTATTCAAGATAGCAACCAAAGGCTTTGGAAATAGTCAATATACATAAAATCATTCTCAACATTAAAGAGAGTGCTCTGTAAACCCTGAAGAAATGTATCAAGACAAACTACAAAGCATTGGTATAGAAAAATGAATGACAGTTATAAATATTGCATGGATTGTTGAGCTACAGAAGAATTCCACCTTCTAGTTCACAATAAATCAGATTCTTTAAAGCCTTTGAAGAATACCTGAGCTGTTGGATAGATAGGTACAAGGATTTCTCACCTATTTATTCTATTCTTGTTATGTTTTGTTTGACATAATCTGTTGTAATGACGGACATACATTATTTATATGTGTATTAGAGCACCACCGCTTGCTAATGGAAATATAACTATGCAAGATACTGACAACAAACAAAATTTTGCCCCCATGGAGATATCACCCTGCATCTTAAGAAAACAAAAAAATCATAAAATCGCCATGAAATGTAACAGACACTTCTCCTTATGCTTCTTCTCAACTCAATGCTCAACATCCTCTCATCTCTATTCAGAATCTATCAACATATGGAAGTAGAAAGTTATCTGTTAGCGTATTTCATAAGAAATACCATATTCATACCAAAAGGCCCTCAGAGGGAATGCATCGCTCAGGAGAGGGCATCTGGTAACTCAAAATAAACTCAAATTTCTTTTCTGCAGAGATCTTCAAAAAATGCTTTTTTTTGGTAAGTCCTGAAGAACCAAAATCACAGACACAGGTCTTGCAGTTCTGCAGGATTCAAAGCTTATTAAGATCAGTAGTTCAGAATCAAATTCCTGTGCTTTTACTCTTATACTGCAATACATCTCAGGCTTACATAATTCAGTTTACGTTTCTCAAAACAATAGAAATATTGGTAGCATCATAAAGATAGTAGGAGGAAATCAGGGTACCTGAGTCACTGGGATTATATAAGCTGCAAAGTCCAAAGCACAGTAGGCAAGATTTTTTGACTTCACAATCTTCTGTCTAGTAAATAAGTTTGTCATATACTGGATTGTAACCAGTACTGAAGCATATAGTACAGAAAAGTTGGGAAGTTTTGATCCGAAATTTTCTTTTAAATAAAGTTTAAGAAAGTAGAAAACATCACCTTTGTTTTTAGTTTTAAACACATCACCAGAAATTGCTATGCAGCATATGACTTGTCAAGATCTTTGGTCTGGAAAAATAAGTAGAAAAATATCAGAACAGTATTTTCAACTGACTGCAGCAGAAACACTCATACTTCATTGTGCAGGGCTCTGAAGTGGCTCTGTAGACATGGCATAGTGTTATCTTCATCTGCTTGAAATTAAAGATATGCATTGTTTATGCCAGATTCCCAGTTGGTATATCAGGCTGTCTTGGTTTTAAGACAATTATGCAACTTTAAACCTTAATGTGAAAAAAGGGGCACAAATATATAGGAAAAGGAAACAGCTCTTTAACTAAATATATATATATTTAACTATATATTAGAACATGGAAAAATGATAATGAAAAAAAAACCAACAACAACAAAAAGAAAACCCCTCTTTTTGTCCAAACTCGAAATCCAGTCTCATGACTGAAGCTGCTGTAACAAAAATAGAGACACGACTCTTGCAGGAAGGGGAGGAATCTTCTGTGATCAGTGAGTTTTTCCCAGGGGCACTGTGAAGAGAGAGAGACTGCACTGTCACTGCTCAGTTTGTGCCAAAAAGCCAGCAGAGAAGAGCAGAGGGTTGCGGGGGAAGAAGCTATGCCTCTTACCACCTTTCCGTGCCCGGAGCTGAGTCCCTCGTGTCCACACTACATGGCACCAGATTCTGAGAGAGCACCATGACTCAGCACCAGGGGCAGCTCTGGTTCTGCTCCCATGATGCTCCTGCGTGGTGGAAGTTCCCATGAGTCCATCAGCTCACCCTGCCCCGGCCACACTGGGGCAGCACCACTCTGAGCCAAGGTTCGCCACCACCAGCGACAGACCTGAGCCACCTCAGCCCTAGCCCCGCCTCCCCACAGGCTTGGTGGCTGCTGCTCCAGGCCAGGTTCCACAGGGTGCTCCATGTGACTTGGGAGTGTAGAAAGTGATGATGGGCTTTCCCCACCCCCACCCTCCGAACTGCACAGCTCATCGCCAGTCCTGCAACACTGCATGGAAACAGCCACCACCGGAGCTGTGTGGGATTTGTGTGTGCTCACCCAGCAGAGGGGCAGGAGGGGCTCAACGCCCTTTCCCTGCCACCTGCCGGAAAAAGGAAAAATAAAAACCAAAAAAACCAAAATGAAACTAGTCCCATGACACAGGCATTTTGAGATCTATGCAAACATTTATGTGAGGCGCTGCCCGAATTCTGTTCTTTATACCAAATGCTAAAAATGTGTTGTGTTTATCTCAGCAATGGCTGTAACAGAACCTCAGCAGCTGGGCAGCGTGATAGAACTGCAGAGACAAAATAAAACACACCGAATAACAGCAATGAAGCTGAGTTTCCAATTCATCCTTTTTCTTCCAATGGAGCACAGTTAGATCCTTTGTAAGATTTACCTTAAATATCTTTGACTAATTAAGCCATTTCAGACATGTGCTGCTTCTGTACTGCAAAGAGAACTTGGAAGGCAAATATGATTACCAGCACCAGAATGACTCAGTAATACATGATAAGAGGAAAATAGGACAAACTGTTGATTAGTTCTCAGTAAAATTTATGTACTTTTCACAATTTATTATTGAGTACTAAATAACATCTGCACAAGTAAAGACACAAATGGTAGATGAAAACTCAAAACAAGCATTCTTCTTAAAGGTTACTCAAATTAGCAAGCAAGATTCAATGAAGCTACTAGTTTGAGTTGCTTTTCTGTAGATTAGGAGTGTTTGCAAAAGTGTTGTCCTGGTTTGGACACTAGGGGGTGTTACTAAATGACGAGACATAACAGAGAAGACTACAACAATACAGTAATTTATTGATTACAAGCTATAACCCGACAATAACACCCAGAAAGGAAAAAAACATTCTGCTGCTCTGGGCTGGCTGCTGGGCTGTGGAGGGAGAGGAAGGAACGCTGCCATGTAGACAGTGCTGGGGATGTGATGCAGGAGGGTCCCACTCCAGAGCTGCTGGAAAATCAAGACAGTAAAAGGAAACCCCGGGAGACCGCAAGGGAAAGAGATACCACACTGCTGTAGCTGCTGCTTGGAGCTGCATAGTCCTCTGCCTGCACTGCCTCAGCTGTGGTTGCGGTTGCACTGCACTGCTGCCCGGGCTGAGAGAGAGAGAGCCGAGAGGAAAGGGTTGCTGAACTGAGGGAGCTGAGCCAAGAGCCGAACCAAGAAAGGGCAAGGACTTCCATGTCTGCTCCTTTTATAATGTGCCTGTCTTGTATTTTCTCGAACTCTTCTTCCAGGGCGCACCACTTTCCTATTGGTCGGTAGCCTGACCCAGTGGGTACTGGGCACTGCCCCCTGTGCAGACCTCACCATGAGGGCAAAATGCCCACTGCAGGGCTTGCCATGCCACCAGCCACTGCTGCCAGCGCTGTGGAGACCAGGGCGCCCGGAGGCGTCGGCAGCACTGCCTGCAGGATGCTCACCACCCACTACAGGAGGGGCCGCCTCCGCCTGTCTCTCCGCCAGGTGTGGGGCGGCCAGAGCAGCTGCTGCACCCATTGCTGCACCCATCGGGCGTGATCAGCTGCCACCTCCGCCTGCACTCCACCACACCCAGCCCCAGCCCGGGTCATGGGCCAGGGCGGGGATGGCAAGGGTCACTCCTGGCCCTGGCCTGCTGTGCCACAGTGGCAAGCGTGGGTCGGACTGGCCCTGCACAGGGCCCTGCTGTGCCCTGTGCTCACGGCCTACTCCGGGGATGTGCATGGCCAGGGGGAGCCCCCTCTGCTGCCCAGCAGCCTCCCCAGACAGGAGCAGATCCGCCTGCATGCTGCAAGCTGCAGGGGTCCATCCATTTCGCCTGCCCCACTCTCTCATAAAAACATAAAAAAAGTTTTAAAAGACACACGCCCTCCACCCATTTCCCTGACTAGCCTACACCCCCTCCCTAACCCATAACAAGCATTTTCATTACAATAGAGAAAAATGAGATTAAATATCCAAAGAATGTTTCCCAACAGTGAAAGCTTCTGGATGTGAAGTAATCTCCCAAGAAAAAAAATATCAGTTAACCACTAGGATTATTTAAGAAAGTACTGGATGATAATGATGACAATATGAGTAATTTTTAAAATAATGTTCCTATTTTTATTCCTGTTATATTCTGATTACTAGATATCTAAGCAAGAAGGATTTGCTTTCGCAATGCTACTAATGATTTCCTTGATTTTTTTCAGCTAAACTATGCTACAACAGATTATTGCTAATTTGGTGGTTTATTAAGCTAAGTTCATGAAGCAAAAGCCACTTAAACTCTCCTCTGCATCATAATATAAATATTTCAAGTAAATTCTGAAACATTTTTTTAAACCTTGAGACATTTTTTCATAAAAATGTTTTATTATGTCTTTAGCAAAGGCTTCCTTAAAGCAAAATATTTTCTAGAAATATTAAACTAACTTACTTTAAGGGAAAAACCAACCAGACAACAAACCCAAATCCTGCAAACACATTTTTTAAACTTTTTGTTTCATGATGCCAAACAGGCTGGATATCTCGATAAAGTGTTTCACCCTCATGGTGGCTGAGCACTGGAACAGCTTCCTCAGGGAAGTGGTCACAGTACCAAGCCTGTCTGAGTACAAAAAGTGTTCGAACGCTGCTCTTAGGCACATGGTGGGGTTCTTGAGGTGTCCTGTGCAGGGTCAGGAGTTGGACTTGATGATCCTGATGGGTCCCTTTCAAGTCAGCCTAGTCTGTGATTCTGTGAAACATTAAAAAGTATAGAATGGTTGGACAGTAGATTGGTTGTGGATATTACCACATTTACCAAGACATCAAGTAGCATGTATGTACTAATGATACTGTATCACTAGTGCATTAATTCACTTTTGCCATTGCATAGACAATATAAGAAATCATATTTTCAGCTTACTCAGTAATTAAATTTTTCTGACCCAAAATTATGGCATTGTGGTATAGCCTTCTATAATCTCAAGTATAAATACCTGCTATGACTATTTTATAATCTGCCTATGTTGGACAAACAGCCAAAGTGAAAACTCAACAAATGACATACTTCAGAATATCAAGGGGACGTAGTTCTTCTCATCAGAGCATGTATAGGATCAATCAATGTAAACCTTAGTTTCATACATAACCCAGTTCCCCAACACCAAAAAACTATTTCATCACACTTCGTAGCAATTACAGAAATGTTTTTATAAAAGGGCTCAACTTGAGAGCTGTTACTATGTGATTTCACCTGCTCTGTCAGCATAAGAACACTGACCCAACTCCTCTGTTACTGACATTATATTTTCTGAACCTTCCTTTGTCCCATTGATGCCGTAAGGGGGGTTCTTAATATTTGGGATTTCACTATAGCTAGGTAGCTGAGTAACTTAGAATATTAAGAGTAGAAAACGGCCTGTCCTTCACATGTTTGCATTCTTCTGTATAGATAAAGAGGCAGTGAAGTCCAAACATAAGAGCTGGGCTTCTAGGCCTGGCAGCAGCTGAATGGGGGTAGGAATAGGTAATAAGGGACCATTCTGTTGGGTGTTTTAGGGGCATAGTAGTAAGATGGGGTTTAGTTGGATAGATGAAAGGGGTGGGCACTAGAGGTTATAAAATTGGAGAGATTGTTATGAATTCTCTCTTTGGACCATCGGACATCACCAGTAAAGCTGCTCTCTCCCTTCACTGCGAGTCCTGTCTCACTTCTTATCTCGGCCCAGCCGGGGCCTGACGGCAACACCATCTTAGAATATCTTACCCATTACTACTGGCCACAACAGGTGTGAAATAAAATAGAAAGAAGCAGGAAACTGGAAATCTGAATAATGCAATATTTTCTAGTCTTCAGAGGGAGAATAAATAGTGTCTCTAGGGTTAATTTGATATGAACTATAGTGACTGGATAACAAATTCCAGGGTAAAGGGTTCAACTTTCTAGCATCAGTAGGGCTTTAATAACATTTTCATCTTTCTAATTTTACTCTTAGCAGGAAAGCTGCAATAATTGAAGGACAATTAGCCTTGGAGCTCTTTCTTTTCTGTTTTTGTTAATAGTTTATTCAGGCTAATGAGGTATGCCTCTAATAACCGTGATTGTAAAGGGAACTAACTTGCCAGCTACATACCAAGGACTCCTTAGCAGAATCTAGCGATGTTTTAGGGATCACGTAATAACTTCTTTTCACCCTTGATCAACAGGGATTTTTAACATTAAAAAGTGTCTCTGTTAAGTTTTCTAATGCACATGAACACACTTCTCAAAAGAAGTTTGCAAGTCTTGAAGTAGTCTTCAGCTTCTTCTGGCTACAGCAGCTTTCTTTCTTACATGGTCTATTTAGACTTTTTGACTCTTACAAAGAAAACAGCTTGCAAAGTTTAGTATATTTTATGTTGCACTACATTAAAGAAGGGTGTATGAATATACATGCAGTGTGCTAGGCTGATAGTGGTCCTTTTACAGCTGGTAGCAGCCTGGCTGGCTCTGCTGTTTTGCATTGTGGAGAAAATCAGCACATTTTGACTGTCTAGCCAATCTGTCACTTCATCTTTGTTTTTTACACGTGAAAGAGACATGACATATATTTGTGAAGACACTATTTACCCTGAAGTGTGTGTTTGCTCATTGGCTTTATATGAGCCACTGGAAAACTATGCATATTGGAGAAGGCATTCCTCTCACTTCACTGAGCCACAGCCACAAAACAGGAAAGGCCTCAAAGCAGAGAATGAAAGGCATCTGCCAATATGATTGCAATCAAGTGTTCCTCTGCTGCCCTGAGGAAACTAAAACAGTGTCTGCCTAAGGCAGCATAAAGGTTGCTACTTCTTGCAGGATTTATGTTCATTACTAACAGCATCTAAGCAAGTTACAGTAAGGGGTGAGGCACACTCTGCAGACTTCAAGAATCTGAATATTGGGGTAGAGCACTACGATGAAATGGGAACTAAACAGAATTTCATCTGGAGATCAGCAAGTTATTTGGAGACAGAACTACATCTCAAAGTTAAGTTCATGAAAACCAATAAAAATTAAACCTGGCACAAAATAACTCTCAGACAAGAATTCACTTGTCCCTATGTAATAATCCAAGTTAGAGGCCATATAAGTTTAACTGGGAAAATTACTTTTATTTACGGCTTTAAAAGATTTTAAAGCCTTTAGGTTCATTATTAGATGCAAGAATGCATCCATAGAAAACAATACTACCCTTACTCTAAGAGAATTTCTTTTCCTTGAGTAAGAAAATGTGTTTTGGTAAAAGGGTTTACAAGGGGGAAAACTTGCAACCAAGGAAAAACCATTATACTAAAGCATTAGGAAACACCAACCCCCTATAATTCAGTAAAAAGTGTTACTAAAAGCATTACACTAGAATATTAGGAAAAAAAGACAGAGTTCGCAAAACCCTCAGTCTGAAGCAATCAGTAACTCTGCTTAGTTTCTTTGGTTTTAAGTTACCCACAAGAGAAGGAAAAGAGTAGAGGAGAAGAAAGAGAGGAAAGGGGAAAATAGTTACCATGACTCATGTCTCTGTCTCTGTCTGTCTCTCTGTCTCTGTCTCTATCTCTGTCTCTGTCTCTGTCTCTCTCTCTCTTCCTTGGCCATGTGGAGCACCTTGGCAACCTTGGAGCATGTGCTTTGCAGCAGGCCCAGCTCTGTGCTCGAATGAGAGTCATGTGGCTCGCAGGGTTCTGGCTCTGCCGCGCACATGTGCGCACACACACACAGAGGCTTGTTTGTTCTGCCCCAAATGATTAACAAAGTAAGATTCAGATCCAGGATCTCACACCCTGCATAGATAGACTGCATGAATCAAAAGGCTTCCTAGTCTATACTTTCTATGATTAACAGCCTTACTATTTGTTAGCAGGTAGGGACACTTTTGCTGTATGAAGACAAGAAATGGCAAAAAGCCATCAATTTTGTTTCATGTTGTATTTGTTTTTGCTAATGTGCATTGTGTTTGCGATTGCTTGATTTAAGATATTCATGATAAGCTTCTGCCCAAAATGTTTGCCACTCACTAGGCTTAGCTTTACCATGAGTGTCTTTCTCAGGTCATCTGTCCAACTCAGTCAATCATAATATTAACAATGTTACTCTTAATTAACATCGAATTCTCAGTCTATAAAAAAGACATGTAACTAACTAAGTTCAGACAGTACTTTGGATATTGTATCTTTATGATTCTGCAGATTTCTGAATGGTGGCTATAGTCAGACAACAGCTAAGTGATTCATTGTAGCAGAGGCATGTCCTGCAGTTCAGCCATCTTGACTCGACAATCCTTTGTGCATATACTTAATATTTTGACACTGTTTTCCATCAAACTATTGGGCTGGAAACAATACAGATTAGCAGTAATACATTTCTACATATATCTAATTGCAGAATGCTTAACTCCGCTGCCACATAAATTATCACCCACTTGTAAAATATCATTGTTTGAGGTACATATCTTTAGAAAAAACGGATATTCATAAATACTTACTTACCTGTAGCACATTCTGCAGAGGATATCTCACAGAAATTAAAATATCCTTCAGAAATGTTGTCATGTTATTTATTATTGTTATTATTATTATATTTATTTTGTTATGTTATTAATATAGAACTTTTGCTGGATTCCACTTGTGTTTTTGTAGATAAAATGCCTCAAATTGTCCTGAGTTGCTGTTTTTCCA
>VYZS01064276.1:863-19779 GCA_013400695.1 Neodrepanis coruscans
TGGAAACTGTGGATATAACTTCTTGTGAGTGAAATCATTGTTTAAAGAAACTACTCTTGAATGCAGGCTGTCATGCCTACTCAGATTTTCCTCTAGTCCAATTCCTCATTGGAAATACTTAGGAAGAAAATACTACGAGTACAGAAAAACTGGTAAACTGGATGGCTGACAAAAAAATAAGCAAAATCAAAACATAAAAGAAATCGAACCTTCTGAAATGATCACCTGCCAAAAGGTCATATCCCATTTCATAAATTGAAGGAGAACCCAAACCTTGACCAGAACTTTAGAGACAAATCAAGTCAAAGAACAAAAGACAGTTGCAGTTTGGCTTTTTTCTGCTGGGATTGAGTACTAACATGTCAACTCTCTCAAACAGTTGGTCATACTGGATTTATGTACAATTAGTATCTGCCTGCTGATGCTTATAAAAATATCCAAAGCAGTTCTGTAAATAAGAGACCGTGAAGTTTTAGTAAATGGACTTTTATACTTTAACAGAAGCATCCTAGAAAATAGATTCACCAATCAAGGACATCATTTGCTAAAAGATTGTGTTGTCAAAGTGTTATGCTTTTTATCACTTGCACTCTATGCAATTCTATTGCCACCTGATTATTTAAGGGATTATAAATCTATAGTTAAAAAAAATATGACAGTAATTCAACTTCGTACCAATGTGATATTTATATGGCAGCTGAACATTTTGCCGAAACATGCTCTCATCTCCCAGAAGTTCTATCAGTGCCTCCTGAGCCTTTCTGAGATTTAGAGATACCAATGAGGACAAATTCTCAGTCACCACAAATGCAGGCTTTGTGAAGGAAGGGCTGTCAAGTTCCATACATGTTTTCACACATCGAAGCATCATTTCCTTTTGTTCTTTGAAAAGATCATCTGAAAAAGGACACCAAATATACTACATATGATGAATCATCCCACAGAACTTTTTATTTTATTATTATTTATAGTCTATTCTAGCACAGCAAATCAACTTCAATACAAGAAGCAAAACCCGAACTACTTTTCACTGAATATTATTGAGTCTCTTCAATGTATTGTTAAATATTCACCATCAATCCACTAATTACTACTAATTACAATCCACTAATTAATATTAAAGTTTATGGCTTTGCCCATTCATGGTCTTTCACCTCTACTGTACACAGCTCTGTGCATGCTATCAGTTATTATGGGAGAGCATGCATAAAAACCATTTATAAAATCCAGGCAATCAGGAGGCTACTTATAAACCAAAAAGGGGTATCACACTCAGCCAAAACTTTGACACTGTACTTGAAGATCAATAAACTGCGCAAACCCTAAGTGGTTACAGCTTTACAGCTTTGAAGTTGATACAGCAGGCTCAACAGCAAGACAAAGTGTTTATACTTCACTTTTCTACTAGCTGTAAAAAACTGTGATGTGGAAACCACATTCTGCTACAAACAACTACAAGTACCTAACTATAACTCGGAGCAGTCCAAATCCCAATTTACTCATGATTCCAGGTACAAAAGTTAGTTTATAAAGGTCAAGACTTCCTGTTTTTAAAAATGTTTGAACATCTAATGACTGTAGAACCCTGCCTCTTGCACATTTCTACCATTTCCACAGATCCCATCTTCACCCCTCTCCATTTAATTGCACACCTACTATTAAACTGCTGCCGCTATGGGGCCCAAGACAATAAGCCTGATGCTCTAGTGCAGACCACTCAGACCACCCTCACTACAGCAGCTTTGTCTTGAGGACGTCAAATTCAATATTAATCATGTTTGTGTCCTTTAACTTCTAATCTTTTAACACAACTACAAGAAATGATGTACACATGCAGACTATCCCTTTTAAAACAAGAGCATGACAAAGTAAGGTCTGACCTGAAGGTATAAGTTCATCCTTGCTGTCTCTTTGCAACAGGTCATCAAGTGCTGGATGGGGAAGATATCCTAAGATGCAAAGTGAATACACTGCCTTCAGCAGTTCTGTGTCGGAAATCTGAGGCAGGCATTTATTCAAGCAGCTATGAAGAGTCTCAAAAAACCTTTTCCAAAATCAGAACAAAAGTATCTAAATGCACAAGTAAGGCTATATAAAAGAAACACTTCAAATAAAAATACAAGTTAGAAATCTTCATTATCTTGTATAATATTTTTTGTTATCTAACATTAGCATTTGATCCTTAGAGGATACAGCTACCTATAACAGATTTAATGAAACAGGATTATGAACTCTTTTACAACTAAAACCAAATCCTAGTTGCCATACATTACTCTATAACTACTATGTAAAGTATTATCAGACATCCTAAATGAAAACCTACAGATGCTTTTGCACTCTGGGAACATAGTTGAGTCGTGAATACACTCGGAGAACAATCAAAAGGTTTTTCAAGTTAAGGAATTCAGGGTCTTCTATCACCTTCTCAGCAAAAATCTCCATCAACTCACTAGGCTGAAAGCTAAGTGTCTCGCAGGCAGAAAGAAACAGGAAAATCTAAAAGAAAAGGAAGTTTTATAAGTCAAGTAAGCCAGTGAAGTACCTGTTGATTTCACTAAAAGCATTTTTAATGAAAGTAAATTTTTCAAATCGTAAAACCACTTTTATTTATTTACTTACCAATAAATAGAAGAGCATTTTAAAAATTAAACTATCGACTTCATCAGACCAATATTCCTAAAAATCTGTTCACCAAAGATCAACCACAAACATGAAGAAAGGTAAGATGGAGAGCACCAGATACTCTATTAGTACCACTATAAATTACTTGCCTTAAACCTACCTGTCTTTTGTCCCAGAGGCAGGCAGTAGAAGTAACATAGTCTGCTAATGCTGAAAACAGTTTTACATTACGGTACTGGAGCGTGTGACAAGCCTCAAGAATGAGAATTAACTGCCGAAATGGAGCATCGTGGACATTTTCTGCAACAGAACAAAAAAGAACAAATGACACAAAGCAATGGGAGCTGTAAATTGGAGACAATGTGGGAACAGTTTGGTTAAGGGATGGAGGAGGGAAAAAATGAAACTGTGGAACAGACTGTGGCTAGCTAGGAAAAGCTCAACTGAAGTAAAACACATGAAGAAATGAGACAGAAGAAACCAAACTGAGTCAGAATCAAAGCTAGAATGCATTAATCAGTAAAAGGGGACAAACTAATAAAATAAGCAAGAAGATTTTGTCCCCAGAACATCTTCTATTCCAGGTTTCTTGATTTTCAGCATGCACTAAAAAAATGCTGAAAAATGTCACTGCTCACTCTGTGTGTGCCACCTGGCCAGTGTCCTGAGTGTGCTCAAATCCTAGGGGAGAAGCCAGTATGTGCAATTAGACACTGTGTCCCAACATGTATGAACAACCAGGGCAAATAAAGGCTGTACAAGCAGCCTAAACACTTCTGGATAACTTACGTTAAAAATGCTACTTTGCCATCTTAATGCTTTCTGAGACACAAATGCATACGTTATTTTAAGCATGAATCAATAGATAATGACCTAGAAATAGATACTTCAGCAATGTATAGTAAAGGTATGCAGAAAGATGAAAGCATTACCTTTCATTTAATGTTTTTATAGGCTACAGCATGAGTCAGTTATTAAACAGTACTCAGTAATTAAATCCAGTTCATCAGGGAAAAACTATTTTCCCTTTAGTTTACCACCTAATCACACTAAGCAGCTGATCCATCCTGTAAGTTGTCAATTCCAATTCACATTTGTTTTAAACTTTTATTTGAAATCTATTTTGTCTTGATAGAATTAAATTATTTTTCCTAAATCCTCTGTACAAAAAAATGGAAACAAAAATATGTAATTTGGATGAACGTTTAAGAAGGAAGAGATGACAAGAGCTATTTGCTTTCATTATTGATCAGCAATTTTCTGTCTTGCTGCTTTGTCAAATGGCACCACATAACTACAATATCCAGTAAAACAAAGTTGTTTCCTGAGTTTTAAAGGAAGCCAGAAAAGGGAGATGAGACAATAATTAGGAAGAATTTGGTATAAGGCAGGGAAATTTAATAAACATATTTTTTTTCTTACCCTGGATCTTTTTACTGCAGGCATTCAGGATTGGATAGGAACAATAATTCATTGCAACAAGAGCCGAAAACAGACGCAGAGCATTCGGAAAAGTCAGACCATCTATTTCTTTCAAAACTGCCATCTAAAGTGAATCACAGTTTATTAAATCCTTCATTCTTCAGGTATATTATCACTGCTCTCTGGTGAAGACATTTTCACCAAAACTTTCCCAGATTCCTTAGTTCAGATTTATATGGAAGAAAAAGAAGCAAAAAATAACAAAAGCATAAAGTAACTACTCTCTATGTCCTAATATACAACTATAAGAGGTCAAGTATTCTAGATATGTGTTGCTATGCATGTTCCCAGCAATTTTCTTTTATAAAGTTATTTTAAAAGAAAAAAACCTTAGTAAAGGTCATTTCCAAATACTATGAACTCTTAAAATTAAAAATAGCATAAATAAAACCATCACACTCATTTAGTAGAACTTCAGTTACTGCATGCCCATAAAAGCTGTAGGCCTCCAAAGTATTCCAATAATACACTGAGTGGCCTAACTTTAACACAAACACCCAGCTACAAATGTGGACTGAGGCAGAGAAGGTCAGCTCTAATGCCACAATAAATTTCATTTATTGAAGCAGTAATTAGATTGATATAAATGACAGTAAAAATGAGACTACAAAGTATATTGGCTATTAAAATGCAATATTCTTACTGCATACATATCAAAGGTAAAATACAAAATGCATCCATGATAGAAATTACACTGTAAAAAAGTAGCACTCTCTGGGTTTAGAAAATTAAGAGCTCCCTTTAGTTAACCAGTACAAATGTTACTTCCAGTTTTACGATGTTTCATGAATTCCATTATAAACTTGGACCTCAGAGCCCTTCAGTTATGTGATGAAAACACTAGCAGGCCCTGTTTGAAAGGTTTCAAAAGGGGTTTTTAAATCAGGGGATGAAACCCAGTATGCCCTGCCATAACACACACAGCCTGCTCCCAAACACTGTATTTCCCAGGGGACCTTTCAGATACACAGGAAGAAAAGGCCATGAGCCAGAAGGGTCCTGCCAGCTCACTCCCATCAGCCCTCCATCCCTTCACCATTACTGGACACAGCCCCACCACAGACCAGTTTTCTGGCACCTCATCTTCCAGCCACAAGCTGGGCATGGGAATCAGGGAACAGCCTGTAAGTGCTTCTGTGAAACACCATGTGGCCAACCCAAAGAGAGGAGGGCACTGCTGTTTTACTGCCTCAACTCCTTTTGTTTCCAGCCTCCAAATTTAAGTTCTTCATGCAGATATAGGTGGACTATGACTCATACAGCAAATACACTTACCCTTCTATATTTTCTCTTTGAGTATCTGCAAAGAACCATATACAATTTATAAACAATACAAGAGCACAGGCTTTGTGGAAGTAAAAATGAGCCTCCAACTAAATTTACCTCTAATTTCTTTTTCAGAAAGACTGGAATATCTCTTCCCAGGCATTTCATCAGGTTTTGCAAAATAAAGATGTCTCTGATACTTGAAATGCGCTGCTCCACCAGTAACCTGATGATGAAACACACACAAGAGCTTTCCTCATTTCAGCAGAAACAGGTAGGTACCCTCATTCTTCCTCACTGATTTTCCCCAAAGTTAAAGCTGTAATTCCCTGCTCCTCTCCCACCTCCTTTTTTTTTGGCAATGCTGGGATAACTCTACATGATGTAGCTGCAGCACAGGTATTTTACACATGGAAATAACATTAACATTATCCTGATAGATGGATGTTGCTGATACGTTAACAGCAGAGGCACCTGACCAGACTGCACACGTGACTGTGCAGATCTGAATCTCATTAAGCCTCAAGGAATTAACACCCTTCTGTAGAAACAAGAAAATTGCACATTTTTATCTCAGAATCATCTATGTGCAGGCAAGTTCCAAAAGACAGGAAACTCAGGAACGGACATGGACAATAATTTGGTACAAGTGAGAGGAAAACCAAACAAGCAGTGCTGTGGGATGCAAGAACAGAAGGGGATATCACCACACAGAGGGATCACAGGCACAAGATTAAGGAGTTCTGCATTCCTAGCACCTCCTTCTGCCCTAGAGAGTGGCACTGTAATTGTTATGTCTGAACCACTCTTAAATACACCTGCACAGCTACAAAAATATGAGGTGTCACTTTCTAAAGCAGTTCAGTGCTTTGAAATGCATTCCTGCAAATAAGCAAGAGCTCCAGACATCAAGAGAGAAAGAGAGAGCTCTAGATGGGTCTCCTGCTTTCCACCAGCTTCTAAGAACTGTGTACCTGACCTTCCAGAAGAACCTGGGTTTTCCATATCACATCCACCTTCTCAAAGCAGGATCTGGTACAGGATCTAAAGTACCAATCCATGGCAAGTTTTGTGAAAGCCTCAGCAAAAATCTCATGGAAGTGTGGAGATTGGTAACCCACATAAATTGCATTGGGTCTGAAAAAATTCACTACAGCCAAAGAAGGTATTCTGATAAAGCATTACACAGTTGCTGGATGCAACTACTCTCCATCTTAATTTTTACTTGTTAAATTGAAAGAAAATATTCCCAGGCTGTTAACAGCATTTTTAATCATGAAAAATCAAAATACTTCAAAAAGTAAGCTATTCTCATTGCCTCCTGTCCACACAGGAAGGGTAGAGAAGAGGGATAAAGGTGTGAAGGTACTTGACCAACATCACAAAACATCACTGGTGGAGCTGCAGCCACTGTCCAGCACAGCTCTGGTCCCATGCGATCATTTAAATCCTAAAACCACAGTATGTATTTTATGTGCAGACATTCTCTTGACAATTTCTAACAGACATGTATTCTAACAACATTTAAGTAGGAAGAAATGTGAAGGATGTGAAAGATGAGTTTTTCTCACTGTAATCCAGCTTGAAGAGCGCTCACATTCTTGTCTTTATCCATCCCTGCTAAAGTAGTTGCCAAAACTGAGATACATCGGTTGTCAAATTGATTGAGTTTCTCCTGTTAAAAGTTTTCACAGTGTCAGATTACTTCAAACCAGTAAAAGTTCCAGAAAAGAAAAACTGACCTCCCTTAATCTGTACCTGCCATTTTCTCTCCCCTCAAAAGTCAATTCACAAGCTTTAATTCTGCACTGACCCACACAAGGCCTCACATCACTCAAATTTAGTTGATTTGAAAGGGTAATGACTTTTGAGACTTCTCCTCTCTGTTAAATCTGAAATCAGGCAGTGGTTTCAACAATGAAGGTGATCAGAAGTACACACAAGTGACCCGTGGGAATGCTGTTTCCAGGGGACACCAGATCGAACCGGGGACATTCCCCAACTCTCCCTGATGCCGCACAGCCTCCCACAGCTACCCGCAAGGTCTCAGCCCAAACTCAGGAGAAGGCCTTTCACACTTACCTGGCACACCCTCACCAACGTCTGCAGGAGCAGCGTGTTCTGGGGCACGCCGAGGTTCACCAGGGCGTGCAAGCTGAACACCAGGTCGCTGCGCGTCACCCTGCGCGCCTCCCGCAGCAGCCGCTGGCACAGCTGCAGGAACCCCGGGTGCTCAAACATCAGCCGCCTCTCGTAGCGCTGCTGCTCCTCCGACATGGCCTTCAACAGCCGCCACGCCGTGGTCAGGCAGTTCGTGTAGTGCTTGGTGGAGAGGACAGACTCCGACACCAAGTCCAGCGCATCGCAGGGGCAGGTGCACTGCCGCAGACTCCTGAAGAACGGGTCGCTGGGATCCTTCACAGGCTTGGCTTGGAAGATCCCAGAGTCATCCAGCTTTTCAACTTCCAAGTTGCTCTGGGAGGCCTGTTCACTCACCACAGCCTCTGCACCTGTGCTGAACACATCTGTCTTCTGAGACAGAAACCGGAGAGATGATCCGTGCAAGGAAGGGAAAATGTTTGAAAATAACTTCCCAAAGCTCACATTTCCCAAAGGATCCCTGTATCTGCCAATCCATAAAATGTGTTTTCTTGTTGTGGCTGAGGATTTGTGAGTCAGCACAGAACTGTACCTGTGTATGTATTTAACAGTATTTAACATATAACTCATTTTATTATTCATTTTTGCTAACACCTCGTGAACAGGTGTGTAATGCCAACTGAAACCATGGAACCTGGTGAAATTCTACCAGAGGAAACAGTTCTGGAGAAGCTGCATAAGGTCACTCATCTGCAAAAACAATTGAAAATTATGGATTAATCACCAGACTTTCAATCACCAAATCCATGCAGTTTTACAGGAGGGGAGAAGGTCTGAGAAAAGATCTTTGGAAACTGATTCCCAGAGGGGCTTTTATTGGGTCTCCTACATTTCAGTCCAACATCTCAGCATGAGGCAAACTCAGCCCGGGTGTCTCTTCCCCTTCGCTGCTCTACCCGAAAGCTCCGGGGAGGCAGAGCCTTCCCCTCAGGGATGTGTCCTGGGCTCTGCAAGATCCCTCAAGACCCTCAGCTCCCGCTCGCCGGCCCTTCCCCCCTGCGCCATCCCGGGGGAACTGCGTGCCGGGCACAGCCCGGCCCCGAGGACACCGCGGGGGGATCGCTGCCCGCAGCACGGGGGCGGGACACGGGCACAGAGAGCTGCCGGCGGCCCCGCAACGGGCCGGGCGCCGCCCTCCTCAGCCGGGCCGAGACTGCAGGGCCAGGACGGGACTCCCACCGGCCGCCGTTACCTCGCACGCGCCGCCGCCATGACACCCACCCGGCTCCCGCAGCGCTCTCGGCGGGCCTCGCGAGAGGGACGGCGCGCGGCGAGGGACAAACTGCCGTGGCGCGCGGCGCGTTGCTGCGCAACGGCGAAGCGGCCGTTGGAGGGCGGCGCGCGCATGGCCAAATTCGTGGTGGCGGGTGAGGGGGGACCCGGGACGGGCAGCGCCGGCAGCACCTTGTCCCGGGATACGGGATCTGGGACGGGCAGCGCCGGCAGCGCCTTGTCCCGGGATACGGGATCTGGGACGGGCAGCGCCGGCAGCACCTTGTCTCTGGAGCCGGGCGGGGCAGCCCCGGCACACTTGCAGCGGCCACTCCTCTGTGCGGGCTCCGCACCGTCCCTGTGTTTCAGGCTCTCCTGGCGCTGTTCCCGAGTCAGTTTCCCCTCAGCCCTCAGTGAGGCTTCGGCCTCTCTCCGCTGTCCCCAGGGGTCAGCAGCCCCTTGGAGATCCTCAGCCCCTTGAGCGCTGTATAAAAAGACTTTCATTTCCAGATTACCTTTCTTTTGCTGGCTCACATTAAACAACGTTTGGCATTTTAAGCCCTTATCAGTCAATGTCACAAAGTCGCTCATTTGTGCTGCTGTTGCGGTGTTCACAGGTAAGGCAAACTGCCCTTACTATGCCAAAGCCGAATTCCTGGCTGACTATCTTCAGGCGAACCTGCCCAACTTCAGGGCCCACAAGATCCCGCAGCACCCTGACAAGTGGGAGGTAAGGGATTGTGAGTCAGGTCACTGAGAGACAGGTGCCCTAGCGCTTTACAAACCAACACGTGTGTTTATCTGTAGTACGTTTCTTCTTCTCATGTATCAGTGATTTGACGGGCGGGTAGAGGTGCTGCAGGAGCAGCTTTGGCTGTGCAGCCAGCCAGGGGAAAGGCTTGAATGTTTTGAGCAACAGCATCACGGAAGATGGGCACAAAATGTGGGCTAGCCTAAAGCTGTGTTTTTTTCAGTAAAAAGTTCAAGCTGCTTTTGTTTGTTTGCTTGTTTTTTCTTGGGGTGTGGAGGGGAGTTAAGTATAAATGGTGGCTCGGCCTATGAATATTTTGCTCACTGTGATTGCCTATGCCTTCGTAGTTTTTACTTCTCAAGAGCATTCCTGGCATTCAAGGGCTTTGAATTACAATGGAAGTGTGAGGTTAAATAACACATATTTGTTTACGGTGTGGATGGGTCTTTCTGAGTACTTGTGCTGTAGACATGTTGCCGTGTCCACACTGCAGTTCCTGTAAGGATCTGGAAAAAATGCAATCTTACTTCATGAGTTAGACAGCACTATAATGGTTATTACGTCATTATATTTTGCTTGACACCTCAGCCAAGTAACTCAAACAGTGACATGAAAAACAATTAACCTCTTCACCATACTTACCTTATGTGGCTAAACAAAAATCCTCAGATGACCTGCTGCCTCACAACACTGCTATCTTCGGTAAGCAGTAAGACAATTAAGGAAAATCACAGCAGTGAAATCAAGCACAAATAAGACTTTTAGGTAAGGTATCACAGTGTATCATTTTGTCTTGCCCTGGGTTATTCCCCCATTTTGCACAAGCTCTAAGTTGTGGCGCACCTTGTATTGAGAAGAAATAGTAAAAATGTTCACAGTTGTATCATTTAAGTGTTATCAAATGTTAAATGGTATTAAAGCCTCTTTGCGGGGATGTTTACATCAGCAGTGGCTTCATGACATTTGTGAAACAAATGGATGGGAACACAGACAGTCCCCTATCATTTGGAGAGAACTCTTGGACCGTGGAGGGAAGGGTCAGCTCCTGGGAGGACTTAATGATTTTCTGAAATATGCTCAGGTAGTGATCTGCCTTTAATACTGTAAACCCATGTTTTATAAGTGTTTTTCCTTATTCCTCCTTCAAATGTAAAATGAAGCTGTATTTCTAATGTTACCTTGCTGGGTTTGGTTACCTTGCTGCCATTTGGTTAAGAGATCATCATTTTTGTTCTTAGCAGTATTATGGCATCACTTCAATGATGTTGCCTGAGGAAATGTTAGGCATTGCTGAGGAAAACCTGCAGGCATATCTTGAAATTGTGAAGGAGGATGAAGAAATTAAAAGTCTTATCAAGCCTATGCAGGTCTGGATCACGAGGTGAGAATAAAAAGAACATCTATGAAGGTTCACTCAGCTCCAGAAAAATGCACTTTTTGCTATCACATGTAACAGGTGTTACCATCTGAAGTTATGCACAAATCCCTGTAAGCTGGTCATTTGAATGAGGTTCATTAGCTCTCTTATTATGAGCAATCAGTGTATAATTTAGAAATAATTTCTACTTTGTTGCACTTTGTACCAGTTTAAGTGAGGGATGTTAACAGACAACATTCAGACCCCAGATCAATTTAGGTAAAAGCAAGTATTTACAAAATAAGCTGAAAATTTTGTAGTGCAACTATCTTGCTTTAAATGTTTTTGGAAATATTTAAGTAGGTAAAATCTCTTGCAGTTCTACCTTTAGAAATTTCTATATTTCTTGTAGTCCTAACAAAGCACCTTAAAAAACTGTTCTATTTTTAAGTGCAGCATTGAAATGTATAGGACAGAAAAACCTTCCAATGAAAGGAAGACCCAACTGGTTTAATTCTTAACCTGTTAAAATGACAGAAAGAGCAGGAAAGAATCCAAGATCATGATCTATTTAAATGTGATCAAATACAAAATAAACACCTTCTGTGTTTATATAATACTTCCAAACAAGCAGCGGTTCGTTGTTAACTGTAACTTTTCTACATCCTTCTTTTATCAGTGCATCAGCTCCAATCTGTTATCAACTGATCCCTCTGTTGGCAAATGGAGAAGTGTTTGGGATGTCCACAGAAATCAGTATCCATTTGCTTGACACTGGCCAGTTTAAGGAAGTTCTTTGCAGTATTGTAATGGAAGCTGAAGACATGGCGTTCCCACTTCTCCGCAGTATTTCAGAGCACACACAAACAGATGAGGCTTTTCTTGAAGCTGATATTATCATTTTTCTTGATGATGTCCTCTTAAACCTTGAAGTCCAACCCCTTGAGAACTACATCAGAGAAATGAGCGAGGTCTGTCAAGTGTATGCTCCCTTGATTGAGAAGAATGCCAAGAGTGAGGTTAGAGTAATTTCATCAGGAAAAGCCTTTGCAAACCTTAAGGCGATGATGATTATGACATACGGCCCATCCATTAAGCCCGAAAATATCATTGCCATTGCAACATCCTGGGAAAGTGCAGCCAAAGCCATGCTGGCCAGGAAGCTGAATATAAGCACAGCAGGTGAATATTTGTGTAGCATTTGGGGAATTCGGTGCCACTTTGGGAGGATATGTGTCATTGCAGAGCACAGCTGATGTGCATGCAGTACACCCTCTGAACTGTGTGGGTGTGCAGAATGCCAGGGTGTCCTTTGGTAGCTCCAGGATGCAGCCCTTCCATTCTGGTGTGTATTTCGTGCTGGAAGTGTACTAAGGAGGTATGAGTTGTGTGGCAGATGAGGAATTAGGACTTCAGGGTTGCATTTGCACTCTTTTTGTTATTTTGGAGACACACAAACTGGCTGTGAATAAACATGACAACATACTGCTATGCAGATAATGAGAATAAAGTAGAACCATGTTGCAGTACTATTTCCGGGTTAATTAGTTTTTTTTCTCAGGTCAATTGCTATAGCTTGGTTACATTTGCCCAGGTCTGAACTACTTGGCAGAGGCGTTCTCTGACAACCTGCTCACTATCAGTGTTGTGGGGATAGAACTAGTCATTGATCATAAGTCCAGATCATGGACTTGGATCATGGAGCTGAATAAAATAGAAAAGTAAGTTAATAGGCTGAGTAACCTATCAGCAGGTTGTTTGAGACAAAGAAGGTAGTTTTAATTTTTTTCATGATTTTTTTAATTGTTTCAGTATTTGGTTTTACAGGATTTTAAAATGGATATTGCTGTATTTTTGCAATATGACTTGTTTTGATTTTTAAGAGCTAAGTATTTGCTAGTTTTGGTCTTTTATTTACAATAACATGATATGAATTAAAATTCCTTTTTCAGCTTATGATGAGGTTTCATATGTTATGGAGAACAAGGCAGGGATTTCTGAAGGTCATCTAGTCTGCTGTGTGTTGTGAAAGTGTTTGTTCATTCACTCATGTATATATTTTCCTCTGTTACAGGAGTTAAAGATGTGATTGTTTGGGGCAATATTACTGGCTCTAACTACATTGATTTGTCACATGCAAAACTTTATGGATATGATTGTGCTATTTGGGGCCCAGCTGATTTTCACCATCCCTTGTTGAATATGATTTATGATAGGTATGGTACAGATTTATTTCTTTAAAGTAAAACTAGAAAATTAAATTAATCCATGTTTATCTGAACTGTGTAATGAAACATCAAGAAAGGTTTTTGTTTTCAAGCTTTGTCTTTACTGATTAACACTGTATAGAAAAGGAAGTGCAAGTTGAGATACTCCATCCACAAAAGAAGTTGAGTTGTTCCTAGTACTAGTATCCATAGTTATGACTCTCCTGCCAATTTTGTTTATCACTGTATTTTCCTACGTTTTAAGTGGGTTTCTCTTGCATCATGATTAGTTTATAAGTGGTGAAACTCCAGATAGCGATTTGGATGTCTAGTATGCATGAAGAAACTTTGAAATAATACCAGACAGCTATCTGTACCTGAATTACATGGAACATATGGCCAGAACACACTAATGTTGTCAGTTTGCCAAAATAGACATTTTGTTACATATATGAAAAGGATACCTGGCAGCTAAGTAGCTTCTGGTGGAAAGGACAGTAGTTGAGAAAGGATGGGTGCAGTGAGAGGGCAGCAAACGTGACATATACCCAGGCCTGGCTATATTGAGCTCCCACTCTGGTCTAAACTTGGCATTTACCAAATAGGAGACATTGCTTTTGTCCTGTGCTTGTACTGAGCCTGGCACAGGGGGATTATGGTTCATGGCTTGGTTATTACATAAAACAATAATACATATAAATTACAGTAATAGTAGAAGTTATGACTTGATTAAATGACCTAACTTTCATAGTAAAGTGGTGTTTGTCATTATCTATTGAGCTACTTTTTGTTAGACCCTTTTTTTTTTTTTAAGTGGCTGTAAATGCCTTGCCTTCAGCAGTGAAGTTTGAGTAGGTTTTTACTATTTTCTTTCCTCAGGTTTAGTTCTTCTTTTTCTCTAGGAAACTACTCTTCCTGAAATCAGTTAGTTTTTTAATCCCTTTTTCCTGCCTTTGTTTTGTTGGTAGGGATTGGATCCGTTCAGAATTTCTATCTGCACAGAGTTCCCTGAGCTCCCGAGTCTGTCGCTGTGCAGGAATGTTACCTGCTCACGCCGTGGCCACTGTACTGCGGTACTGGTACCACGACTCTCCTCCTGGGGAGATTGTTTCTGTGGGAGTACTTAGTGAAGGTAAATCTGGGTTTGCTTCACATGTTCTCTTGTAGCTTTGCCCTACATATGGTAGCTTTCCCCTATCTATAACATTATTTTTTTAATAAGAATTTGTAAAAGAAATCATGTGTGGCTGAGAGTTTGTTTCATCATAAGAACTTCCAAATCTTAGCAATTTTGCTCTCCAGGGCTCATTTTTACAGGCATCTCTTAGGTTAATATTTTCTTTTTGCAGATTGACTCTTAGTCTTTTAGCTTAAATGGTTTTCTGATGTATGTGTTTTGTGCAAGAGCTTTTTATAGATCTAGAGCCTAGGATAGAAAAGCTTGGGGTTTTTGTGTAGTTATGTGGTCCAATAAATTGTGTATTTCATAAAAGCCATTTTAACCCTTGTATGAAATAAGTAAAATTTTTTCCTTAGAATTGTACATCTTAAAATGGTACAATTTTACAAGGTGTGATAATTTGAAACTGAAGGAGTGCCAATTTAGATTAGGTGTAAAGAACTTTTTCACAATAAGGGTGGTGAGACATTGGAACAGACTGCCCAGAGAGATGAGAGATGCCCCAACCCTGGAAACATTCAAGGTCAAGTTGAACAGGGCTCAGGGCAACCTGATAAATTTGAAGATGTCCCTGCCCATGGCAGGAGGGTTGGACTAGAGACCTTTAAATGTCCCTTGCAACCCAAACTAGTCTATGTTGTATAATTGAGGTACATCTAACTAAAGTACAAAGTTACAGTAAAAGGGGAACTCTTTCTTGAACTGTAGACTGAAAAAGGCAGTCTCCATTTATAGCGAGATCTTGCAGTTGCAGACTTTGCAAGTCTGTAAGACTTAATGTTGACATAGGTAGGAGTGTGTTTTTCACTAAGAAATAACGTTTGGGGGCACTTTTTCCCTCTTCTTCAGGTCAGTTTTGTGTTCCTGAAGGAATTATCTTCTCTATGCCAGTGAGGTTCCAGAATGGTAACTGGGAAGTCATGACAGAATTAGAAATTGATGGAACGACCCAAAAAGTTCTGGAACGCTTAGCCCACGAGCTGATTCAGGTGAGAATTTCTTCTGTCTCCCGTACCCTTCCTGCCACCTATGGGCACGTTGTGATACAATTTGGAACACTGAGACCTTTACTCTAAATGTTAGACATGCACACTGTGCACATGCACGTAGACATGATAAACACCGGGTATTTATTAATGTAAGGTAGTATTTATGTATTGAAATGAACAATTCTTTAACCCAAAAAGGAGATGATAAAATAAGTTTACTTATGTATGTGGAGAATTTTCACTCTGAAATTCTGCACTCCAAGTTCAGTGCAAACCAGAAATATTTCCTTTAATTCAATGTTTCTACATTCTATGCAGCTGATGTTCATTTTGCTTGTATGGTATTTGAAGTATGTCTATGCTAAAGACATATCTTTTGGCATTTTTATGGCTGTGACTCTGCATGAATGAAGGCCAGATATTACTAGAATACACAGAAAATACAAAATCAATGAGAACTAATTTCATCATGAACTTCCTCTCACTTATTGTTGCAAAGAGAATTTATTTTTACTATGGAAATACTAGAAAAACTGGTCCAAAACTCTACGTTCTAGCTTTGATCAGATTTTATCATCTTCAGTCATACTAGTAACCTGTAAAGATTATTTTGTTTTAACATATTTTACATTTGTGTTAGAAATTAGAATGGATTAAAAGAATGGGTGATATTAAAACCATCTTTTTTTTTCCCCATTTAGGAGAAGCTCGTTGCACTAAAGGAAATAAAAGAAATACATCCATATGTAGAAGAATGAAAACCCCACATCATTTCTCAAGTTTTTCTGTGCTGCTTTTCCTACCTAATTTGCTTTTCAAGTTTTCTGTCCTCATTCATAAAAATAAGAATGGATGAACTTAAAAGTGCTTTAGTTTTGTTTTTTTCATTTTTGCCCTATTCTCAGGTTCTGAAATCCCTGCAGTTTTCCAATATTCTAGTCATTTCTTTTCTTTTGAGATCTTTTCTCAGTTACTTTTCTTTCTCCTTCCTTCAAATTCTTTCCAGTACTTTTATATCAGCACTTACCATATTATGAGCTGTTCTCCATTAAGGACAAGCTGAAGAATGAGGAAACTATTTGGAGCTTGATGCCAGTATGAGCACATGAGCCTTTTGGTTATCTATGCTTGTTTCTCAGGAAAGGGCTACAAACACAATAAGATATTCTTGATAATGCAGAGTTTAATTATTTGTTTAATTATGACCTTGTTTAACCCTGACAGGAGATTCTGAATTAGATAAGAGTGTCCTTCTCTGTCTGCTCTCTACTCATATGGCTCTGCTGTTCTGTAGAGCTGTCCCATTCCTCTTTCTGGCTGCATTAAACACTCAGCAGAGGCCCTCACACTGCTGGCAGCCATCTGCTTAGTTGTGGCCTTCTCTTGTGACACCCGTATCAGGTGTTCAAATATTCCTGAAGTGCCCTGCTTATCTCCTTGCATGTATAAATGTTTAGGGGGCTGGCAAAAAATGTAATTTTTACTTTTTTTTTAAAAGAAATGGAACCCTCACTTTAGCCAAAGTTGTTTGGAGGAGAAAATGCTGGAAATTCTCGTATGAAAATAAGGCTTTCATTGCTCAAAAGAGCAAACTATGAGAAAAAAACATTGTCATAGCTTTTGCTATGCTAAAAAAACAGGAAATCTCTAGGTAGAAAAGTATTTCAAAACCAGTGTGAAAGTAACATTCTTAATCTGGAGACCAAAGTAAAATTCCTACTGATTCTAATGAATCTAGGATTTAATTTGCGTTCAAAAATTTATTTCTTCAGACCAATAAAGTATTGCAAAAGCATAGTTTAATGTCTAAAATGTTCCTCTTATGAAAATATTGAGCAGGACTGTTACACACACAGTAACAGTTTTCTAACTCCAAATACTTATTTCAGATGTATTGAAACACAGTACTTATGTAATAATATGTCTTCTTAGGCAAAACTGATTTTTTAGCACAAAAATCTAAGTTAGATTCCTTAGTGATAAGATCATTTTTGTTCCCATGGGGTTTTTTTTATTTATCTTATAACTTTCAAGGGAATACTCATATGTTTTAAGTCAAACATGCATTAAATTAAGTCTTTGTCTAAACAGAATTGTTGAGGAACCACTTTCACTTGCATATCTTTGGTATTTTTAAAGATGGAGATTGTATTAACGAAATGTTATTGTACTTGCTGATTTTTTTAATCAAATATGTTTAAAGCGAAATGGAGAGCTTCCTGTTCTTTGAATCGGATACATATAGTTGGAATAAATTTGTTATTTCTGTTCAAGTGGTGGTTCAAACTCTCAGCAGGGGTAGACTTCTTATATGAGGAAACCAAGCGGAGTGTATGTAATATATAAAAGAGGAGTTCACATGGAAATTGTAGAGGCTTGGTAGAATGTCTTGAAGAGAGGGTTTAGTGATCTCCCCTGAATTAGTTTCTAGTATATGCACAGAAAATTGGCTGAGTTTCTGAGGAGCATCTGGAGGTAGATGTCTCAGGAGAGCATAGTGGGGAGGGATGCTACCAGTAGTCTTTACAAACTACCTGGTTTGTTCCATAGCTCTTTCTCCAAGACAGAAGAGGAAAAGGTAGTTTCTCTAATGTGTATTTACAGTTGGGATTTTTTCTGCATGGAATGTGATTTGGCAGTCTTTTACTCTTTGAATTCTTTTATCCTGCCTGTGGAGATAGTAGTTCAAACAAACTGCAGTTCAAGCACCAACACTGCACAGCTGTTAATGAGAAGGAAAATAACTGTTTCTGCAATAAATACACAGGTTTATCAGACTTCTGAGTCACTAGCTGCAAACCTTTATTTCTCAGAGGCTGGGAAGAGAAATAAAAAATATCTGGGATATCTCTTCTAACCTAAATTATTCTAATTGGATTTTCCTAGTTGTCTGCAGGGAAATTCAGATCTTCCCTTATGGAAGCATAATAGAAGGGAAAGTTTCTTTTCCTAGCATTTGCTTAGGAGAGAAAGAAAGAATAAAAATAGTAGAAAAGCTAAAGTATGGTAACATATTCAAAGTTGGTTACTGTTGTAACACAACAATTGACTCACTCATCACTAAGTTTTGATTTCCCATAAGTAATAAGCAATTTCCAGTACACATTTTCTCACAAGTTACCAAGTAACACTATATATGTAGGATATTCATAGCATTGATGACTCCTACTACCTGAGTGTCAGAGTAACTGTTGAAAAATTTATGAAAAAGGGCTTCAAGCTAAATGTATGTGTCTAACAAATGTTATATATATTCTGCCTAAACCCAAGCATTTTTGTGCTGTGAAGAGTGTGTTAGCTTTCTGGTTGATCTGAAGAATTCTTATTGTAGGACATTTCCACTAGGGCTTACTATTTTTCTTCTTTGTATAGCTGCACCAATTGTTACAGCACACTGTGCCTTCTCCGTTGCTGTGCCAGCTTCCACCTCATTTTCAATCTCTATAGCAACACTGTTTCTCAGCAACTGGGAGATGCTTAGTAAAGGCCCCTCAATTTAGAAATATTGCACTTCAACCATAAAAAAAAAGCTTTGAAACAAAGATCAAAGAAGCTTTATCTTTAATAATTCAGGATATTTATTACTAATTAATTAGTGTTCTCTGTTTTGACTGCTTAGACAATTACCTGATACTTTGATCTGGGCCTTTGCCAAGTATTTGTTGTAAGCAGCATTAAGTTAAAAGAAAA
>VYZS01064276.1:26485-61628 GCA_013400695.1 Neodrepanis coruscans
TTTCACAGAGGCTTTCAATGATGTTCAGAGCTCCGTCTACAGAACAGCCCTAAAACTACGCTCAGTACAAAGTCTGTGCCAATGTTAGTAGCCAAATAGAATCCTATGCTTTTACAGGGAGAAGAATCTGTAAAAATTTGCATTGCTGTCACCAGAAGTTATTAGGCTACTTTGCTCTCTCATTTTCCATCCGAGAATCTCAGAGTGCATTAAGAGCACTTAAGATCTAGATAATGCTTTATAAACAATTGATTTTTTTTTGCTTTTGAATGTCAGTGGAAATACATTAGTAAAATTCTAAACCTATGGGAGAATCAAAATACTATTGCGGTCTGCAACACTGCTATGTAGAAATCACTGGCAGTTATTAATCTTTATTTGTGCATTGTTGTGCTCATGGAAAGCCAAATTCTTATGTGTTTCTTAGTAGTTGATTTGTTGGAAATAATCATAGATAATTGAAAATGGGTTGACTGGCATTATATCAATATTGTACGTGTTAATGAGAGCAAAATAAATTACAATAGACCGGAAAACCCATGGCTAGCATTCATTCTCCCTGTCTTTGAAGTGAAGGAGAATTCTGTGCAAGCAAAGAATTGTGGAACAAAGTCTTGGTAACCTAGCTCACTTCGAAATTATTGGATGTAAATTCCATATTGAGCTACATTTCATGGAAGTCTTGAATTTTCCATCTGAAATGGTCTGTTGCTGAAAATGCACAATATTGCAGGTGAGGTCTTTGGGTAGCAGAGAAAAGGTGACTCTTGTTGGCCTTGGCCATGTGTTTTTTCATTTGGACAAAACTGCAGGCACTGATTTTCGTTACCTCTGTTGCCTAGACCACTATGTCTCTCAGAGAATCTAGACAGTTACTTTACTTCTTGCACCCTGGTAACCAGAATTGCACATGGGTTTACAGGTTAAGATTCACTCACACTGTAATTTTCTCCTCTGTGCTTGAAAGACCACTGGTGAAAGATTGTAGGTTCTCTGCTTCTTCAGCAATCTACAGACTTCCAGTCTACTACAGTCTTTCTTTTCTGGAGTTAATGCTAATTGATCATGCCTCTGCAGTACTGAATATGGCCTATAAGAAGCCATAGCTGTCTTCCTATGGGATGTTAGTTATTCCATGGGACATTTTTAGTACAGCCTTCTTACCCCTTTCTTAGCCATAGCCCTCTTCTCTTTGTGCATGAGGAGAAAGCTTACACCAAAGCATGAACTGTTTTCACAGGTGAGCTTTTTCCTGCAGTACTGAATGGTATGTAGTTTTACACTATCTATATATAGAATAAAACTTGCATCTGTAATTTGGATGCAGTTGATCATACTGTTTTCCTCTATAATTTGGATGTAATTGATCATACTATTTTCTCCCCTACCTATCTATCCCAAAATCACATTTAGGGAATTTGAGTTGAGCTGTTCTATCTTTGTAGCCTCACAAGTTTTGCTACAGCCATAAACCCAGCAAGACTTTATCAGATTATTTCCTTTTTATGTTGCATAGTGTTTTAGACTTCATTTTACAGGCTTGTTCTAGCTAGACATTTCTAATAAATTATCACACTTCCATTCATGAAAAGGCAGGGATCCTCATTTATTTCTTCCTTATTTTTCTCACAGTGGATCTGATTGATGTTTCTCTGATTCAGCACTTCCTATCAAGTGAACAGAGCCAGAGAGAAGAGGAGATTTCTCTGAACATGCAACAAATATCTAGAATGTTGACAAAACTGTTCCAAAGGGCAAGATTAGAAAAACCAGGCCAGGTAGATCCAAGAGCCGCTGAATTCACGTTGAGTCTGCTAATTGCCATGTATGACAGGTGAGAAGAAGAATAAATGTAAATCCATCGTGAAGTATCAGAATCATAGAATGGTTTTTGGGGGGGAATTTAAAGATCATCTTGCTCCCACCCCATGTACTGCTAGACGAAGTCAGTTTCTACCTTTCTCATATCATTTCCGTAAGAAACTCACATTTGATGGATTTTCGCTTGGTATACAAACTGGGAGTAGTTCAGCTGTCGGAATATGAGGCTCAAAGCTGTATCAGAGAAACAGTGGTCAAATGTTTCCAAAATTATCTGGAAGTCCAGACTTCTGCCAGTCCATGCTGATGTTTTCTCTCAACAGTTTTACGGAGTAGCTCTTCTGACTGCCAAGGTATTTTGATAGATTCCTAAAAATAAATCTGTATTTGCCTCTGGGGGACAGTACCTGTGCACAGGTCAAGAATTTGCCAGTCACTTTTCATTATTCAATATTCTCCAGCTTACAAACTTCATCAACCAATTTTGAAACAAAATTGATATCTCGTAACTAAGCTGATCAGCTTCTGTGAATGGCAAATAGTTTCTGGGAGTAATAAGAAAGCAGCTCACAGAACGTATTTTTTTTATGTATTGTTTGTGAATAATGAATTAGTTCACTAAAGGCAGGATAGGTTTGTGATTGTATCATATTCAAAAGACAAAGGCTAAGTTAACTGTACAGTCCATTTACCACAAGTGAAATTTATTCCCTCGTACATCAGAGCAAAGTTTTTTACTGGAAGTGAGCAAGATGTAAGTGGTCTCCAGTACTTCTTTAATCAGTATTCATTGATAATATGATAAATATTGCTTAAGGTCCCATATTGTCAATAGTTTCTGTAATTAGAAGAATCACTTAAGGCTAAAAATAAAATGATTTATTAAGAAACAAAGCTAGAAACATCAAGAGTAGTTTGTAATTTGTGTACAAATGTAGAGAAATAATTTAGAAGAATCTTCTTAATGGGACTATTTTGGTCTTTTATTCTAGTTTCTTAGGACTGCGAAATTTTCTTTTTGTTTTTTTTTCAAATTTTCACGAGTTTCTTGACATGTAAGAACCTTTTTCTGTCCTATATACAATTTCTTCTAATCATGTTTTCTCTGTAGAGTGTTTTTCTCCACTATTAACACTTGAAAGTGTTTCAGGTGTTATGTGTTATTTCTACACAAGTTTCTGTGTTTGTGTAGTAATTTACTTAATAAGCTTACACAGACATCTTAAGGGATTTTAATTGTATACTTTAGCTTTTGTCTTGGACTTTTTTTCTGTGAAAGTTCTGGAAAAACTAAATAAATTCAAAATCTAAAAGCTTTTGACCAACAATTTTCCACGCAGCTCATACTTTGAAGATTATATTGCAGCTTTATGCAGTGTGGGTTTATCTAAAGGCTTGGAAACAATTTTGTAATGATATTCTGAAGTGTAATATAGCTTTACAAAAGTGGTATATTAAATAGAGAATTCCAGGATTTCCTGATTTGTGGTTTCCAATTCATGTCTTTACAATCTTCACCAAAAAAAAATTAATGTTTTTATTCATTACATGCCTATGTCACAAACTTGGGTTCTAAGATCTATGTTATTTACTATCTAATGGTCAAAACTAAAGTCCTGCTCCTACATGTGTCCTTCTGACTAAATTGTGTTGCAGTGAGATTAAGTGGAATCAGACGAAGAAAATCTTAGTGCAGATCTGGGGCTGTAGTGAAGCTGCCCGATGATAAAATGCGAAAGCCAGGTTGTATCCTGTATTCACTTCCATATTTGGGAAGGCTTTCCACAAATGAAGACCAGAGGTTTTTAGGACATATATTGTAAATGTATAATCATATTTTCCTTGGAATGTGAAGTCTTTGAAGGAGATGGTTTCTTTTTGGTTTATGGTTGCATGGTATCATGAAACAGTTACCTCTGAAGTTATGTTTGGGGACAAAGAGTTCTAGACATAAAATATCTCTGAATTACATCAGTTATATTTATAGATATAAAGGGATATGAGTTTTGAAGTTGTCTTCCAACAAAATAATATTTTATTCTTTAGATGTTTCAGTTTTTACATTCTTGGTGAATGTAGTGTGATTTATTTTATTTTTCTAGATCTGGAACAGGGTTTGTCAAAATTAGATCTGCTGCAGCTGCGCTAATTGCCCTTTCAGGAGACACTCTACTGGCTAAATATAGAGGTAGGAAATGTATGATTTTATACATTGCCTGAAGTACTGAACATCAAGAAAAATCTCCATTGTATATTTTTGCATTAAAAGAGAATACAGTTCTATAATGCAAAAAGTAGATTATGTTGACTACATAGTTGTAGAGAAAGGCTGATGCAGGATAAAACTTTTCTGTCAGGATCTGTAGTCATCTTTGTATAGTCTCAGATCATAACAAAGTTTAAAATAAGAAGAGCTTAAAAATGAAAACCAAATTCTATTTGCCTTTCAAAAAAGAAGAGAAAACCCCTGATTCTAGATTTGATTTGATTAGAAAACCATTTTATATTTTTAGTCCAGCAAGCTTTTAGACATTTGTCATGGTTTTACCACAAATTTAGCGATTTTTGACAAGAGATTTCCGAGAGAAGCCACAGACACACCCCAAAATGAAGAAAACACACAATATCACAGTTTATTTCACGCACGCACAAAACCCGACAAATAAAGTGCAAAAAAACAGACAAATTCAGCTTTCACAATGCCCGTGTTGGGGTGAGGACACTCCAGGGTAGTGCTGGTCTCTTTCTGGGCTCCCAGAGAGACGCCGGGGTGATTAGAGAAAACCCACAGCCGATCTGAGGACTCCCCAGCAGCGCGAGCTTCCGCTCAGCTTTTACTGAAGAAAAACACTCAAGACAGTTAGAAACCGCGAGCCCCTCTCCCTCCCCTTCCTGATAGCCCCAGGAAGGGATTTAGTGCTGGTTGAAGAGATGTGGTCTTTGGAACCCGGGCAATAGCTGCAGATAATCACCAGACCACCTGCCTCCTGGGGAAAGGAAAGAAAGAAAAAAAACCCCCACAAAGCGGAAAAAAAAAGAAACAACCCCCCTCCCCCGAGGAGGAAATCCGCCTCCAAGGAATTCACGAGAAAAGAATGTGATTCCGAGAAAGAGAAAAGTCCACTCCTCCGAAGAAAAGATAATCACGAAAAGACACAATCACAAGAAGAAAAGAAAAAAAAAAACAGAAACAAAGAAAAACAGCTCTTCCTCCCAGAAATTACCACACCAAGCCGCTGCGGCGGGATCTCTGACCCGTCCTCCACGTGGACACCAGCCCTAACACAGCGGCAAAGAGCGGTGTTGCTCCTATGACCTCCGAAGCCAAAAAGAGGCAATGGCGCTCGCTCTCCCCCTTTTTATAGGGGGAAGTCCCAATCTGCACATGCAGATGGGCCCCCAGGGGGCTGGCCCTCCTCTCATTGGTCAGCACCTTGGGGGGCCCACCCCGTGTATGCAGTGGCTCATGGGAAACACCGCGGCCAGCCGGAAGCTACGCACGTGCCAGGACCGCATATCTGGTAATGGCGGCCGCCGCCAGTGCCACATGCTTGCCGCCCGTGCCAGGAACCCGCACGGCGCTGCCCGTGCCGGGAACCCACGCAGCGCCGCTCCCTACCGTCGGAGCTGGAGCCCCCCATGCTGCCGCCGCCAGGGGGGGAAGAGGGGCCACCGAAAAAACCACACGGGTGCCGGTGCTGCCCGCAGCTCCCCATCGCCGGCTCCGGGCGCGCCCCGGACCCCCCTCCGCATGGTAGGAAAAAAGACTGTTTTTACTTTCACTTTCTTACTCTACGACAACATTAGACAAACATGCTTAAAGAACTATATATAGCAGATAAAGCTATCCCAGTGCAATGTCCAGCACAAAGATTTCTGCCTGAATTAAATGTCAAAAGGGAGGACAAATGGACAAGTGAAATACTGACTTCATACTCTCCCAATGTATATTGTATATTTCCTTGCAAATTACAACTTGCGATTAAAAAAATCACAATTTCAATAAGGCATTTCTTTTATAAACATATTTAATTGTTTTTCTTAATGCTATAAGCTCATTGCTTCCTTCCTCCTTACCTGTCTTAAATGCCAACAATAAGGAATTGCAATAAATTCCTTGCTTCCCTTCTCCTTCCCTTGCCGTAGGAAGAAAATATTGTCACAGTAGTCACTGAGAGCCTGTTAGGTGGCTAATAACTTTCTTGAGGGGTTTATTTGGTAGGTTGCAGTCACCATAGCAGCTTGAAGATAGCTTGAAGACACTTCAAGCTCTGCCAGGATTCCACTTTCTTTCCTCTTGTCTTCAGCTTTCTTCCAGTTTTATGCTATCCCTGATGGGAATGTGGCCTTGATTACCCGGAGTGGCCTGAGAAGCCTACTAACAGACTTAAATCAGGTAATGCCGCTGCAATGCTGCTACAAAAAACATTTTGTAGGAAAAATAAATACATGATCAATGTGGTTTATGTTAGATTACCTTATGGGACTGAAGTCAATAGGACATTTTGTGAGTAGACACTCTCAATAGAGAACTGCCATTCAAAGTAGGTAAAAGAATCAAATTCTGTTGCTTTTCTCAGACAAAGTAACTGCTTCCATTAGTCATTGCCCCTGTATTCATGTTGTCTGAGCTTACAGATCCTGGGAATAGCTGCATACAAGTGTTCCTAAGGCAACTGCAAACTTCAAATGTCTGTACTCTCTAGAACAGCTTGCACTTGCAGGAAGGTGCCCTAGCATACAGGTATTTCCAGCTGAACTGGTGCTGAGAATGGGATCTGAAAATTACCCCCGAGGTTCAAATCCGGTGTCTTTCAGTATTAGCGTGGCAACATAGTATGTCGACCCCTATCAATAAAGGAAATGGAAGCAAATCATTCTGAGACATTCTAAACTATGAAACTGCCTAGAGATGGTATGAATATGAATGGGTTTTCTTCGAAACAGTATGTAAGATGGCATTTCTATAGATGCTTCACAATCTGTGTGCTGTCACATTACAGCAGAGCATGATGGGAATGTGGTTTTTTTATTGTGGTGTTTCTGAGCCTTTCTTCTTAATGCAGATCCCAGCCATTGTGGGAGAAAGCTGCTCTCTGTCTTGTGTGGAAATTGCGACTCGTGACTGTTTCCATGGGGTGAGTGAAATTCTGATGTCCTGGGAAATTATTTTGAATGTTGCTGATTGATTAAAATTAGAAGTTTATCACCAAGTTAACATCCCCAAGTATCTGCTTTTAAGGGGCAGGACTGACCATCAGTCTCACAGTACAGGAAGATTTGTATCTGTAGAAAAGATGTTGAGTAGGATACTACTGAAGACTCTGGGATTTATTCCAAAACCTTTGGAAACCAGTAACATTTTACACGAATGGAAAATCTATCTTAGTGAAGTCCAGTGTCACAGCTTTTATTAGAAATTGTAGATGAGACACCAGTTCTTTTCAAGTGAATGTATGAACTTGAGACATGTATTTTTTTTCTAGGTTCTGAATTCAGCTATTGTTGAAGAAAAATTCCTATCTTGGCTAAGATCAGAGCCTGCTGTTCTCCTGTGGCTCCCTACATGTTACAGATTATCAGCCACGGAAATGGTTTCTCACCAAGCTAGATGTAGAGTGTGCAAAGTTTTCCCCATTACTGGCCTCAGGTGGGTCAGTGGTTTTTAGCATCCCCATAAATAGTTCTTACCATCATTTGTATACCTTACAGCCTGTAACTGGTGTATTAAGCAACAAACTTTGGATGTAATCTAATTTAGCCAGTAAAAGAGGGAAAGAAAGAAGCATCACAGGCTAGCGCTCAAGCCTGCATCCTCCTTCACTGTAGCTCACTAGCACAGACATGTTCATGAAAGCTTGCTGAAGGTAAACTGGCAGTTCAGAGGTAAAGCCAATTAAACTTGTGTATCTAATTTCTTCATTCTTTGTCCTGTAGCAAATTGTACTAACTGGCTGGTTATGTTAGTCATTTTAGCATCTTGTTCATCTAAGTAATGGTATATCCATTACCTCTGACCAGAATGCTCAGAAAATAATTTTACTGTTACTCTTTCTCACTAATAGTAATCTTGCAAGTTTAGTTTCCTGTATTTTTAGTTTTTTACTTGAAACTCCTGTGTCAACCATGTATTACATGTCAGTCAATATTACAGTTCCATGAAAGCAGCAAATAGAGGTAATCTGCTGCATAAGAAGCATATAAAGTTGAAACTGCATTCTCAAAAATGATGCTAGAACAGCTGTTTCTTCCACAGACTGCATTTCAATGCAGTGAATAAATAATATCAAAATCACTGTTGGGTTTGGAAAACAGTCCACTGTCATTTGGATAAAATAACTTGCATTCAGAGAATTTTGAGAAAAGTCATAATTCTAGAAAAGCTATTTCTCTGCATCTCAGAGCCCAGGGACCTGTATTTTCCATAGTCAAGCTCACACCAAGTCCTTACATGTGGGGAAGTTATTAAATCCTTTTGTTTTCCTTCACAGATATCGCTGTTTGAAGTGCCTCAATTTTGACCTTTGCCAAGCCTGCTTTTTCACTGGCCGACTCTGCAAACCACATAAGAGGTCACATCCTGTTGTGGAACACTGTGTGCAGGTAGAGCCCTATTGTACTGATTCATTTCCCTGTTCAGGTTCTTCATGTAGGCAAGTAGGCAGGAGACTCTTGAACTACATTCATTATAAAATTAAATGTGTATTAGCCATAATGGCCGTGACATATTAGCACTACTAATCTGGGAACAGTGAGACAGGAAAAAGAAAAAAGATGGCTTCTAACTTTAGAATGAGTTTTTTGTTCTGAAATAACTGAATAGAGCTATGAAATAGTCTCGTACAAGTCCTCTTCTCAAGGACTTCTATGGCAAGTTTGCTGATTGCAGATAATCCTTAAAGCTGTGAAAAGTCCCCTCAGTGTATTCCAGTGCTCCTTCATCCCAATCCCAACGCAGACTCATTCAGAAATTGATTCATCCTGAAGGTGTACAAACTCCTGCATGAAATGTTTTTTCATTTGGAGTTTTTCCACTTTATTGTAAACCCTTCTGGTTCATTTGTCTCTGTCACTTAAGGATGTGTCATAAAGAGGCAGCATGTGCCCAACCAAGCTCACCTACTTGGACTTCATTACATGGGCAACTTGGGCTTTCATCACACTAATGGTGAAGTCCAACACTGGGAATTTGTGTTTGGAAGATCGGCTTCTCCTTTCAGCAGGAGATTCCAGATCTTACACACAACAGCAGACGGGATGTTGTGAGAGTGGGTCTATATAACAGTATCCTTCTGTTGCAGTAAATGATCTGACAAGCACTTAAGAAAGTTTCCCTAGAAAGCTGTACTTCATGGTCTCTTTCTGAAAACCCTACAGTTAATGTGAAAGAGACCTGGGTAGTCTCTGTCTGCACTAAAACTAGGGAATATTAGACTGCCCTTGCAGTCACCCTTTGTCTGGGGAATTGCAACTTCATTGTTCTCTTTCTGAAAACAAAATCCTATTGCTAACACTGTGAGAAACTATCTGGATGCTCAATATCTGCATTAAAAACAGTTAATTCCTCCATCTGTGAGAAAGTGGAAGAGTCAAATGGCAACAGGTGTCCTAATATAGAGATATCTAGTAGAGACATTAAAATTAGTATGAATGGGAATGTGAATGTGGAAGCACTAGAAGGAAGGGCAAGAAAATACAACAAGGCAGGAGATGACACAGCCTCTCTAAATTGGTCAGAAAAATAATAGCACTTCCACACACAGCTTCCTAGGACAATCAAATCAGGAAAACAGAAGGTAGCCTGAAACAAAAGACAAACTGCCATTTGAAGATGTCATCACAAGAGATGATGATGTAAAGTTAAAGAACAGGACCTCTAGGAAAAGCGAATCAGGAGGCAAAAGATCACAATCGCTGCCAGCTCCTAGCTGGGACAAAGGTACAGCCCATGATCACACTAAGATCATGGACACTTAAAGAGACTGTTATCTCTTGTCCTCCATGTCCCTGCAAGTCATTATGGCCATACCTTGTGTATACATATGCCTTGGTGTGTGAATGCTGGAAAGACTTTGGACATACCTGTTTTGTGCTTGTGAGTATGAGTGATTAAAATCAGTTTTGTTGTACAATTAAGTGCCTTTCCTTATCTATACTGTCCAGCATTGAGCTTTCCAAGATTGTTGCTGCCATATTGCAACTAGATCACTGAATTTGTGTTTCCTTTATGAAGACCTACTCTAACACTAACCCTGTAAATATTACTTTATAGACCAAATGTTACAATATAGGCCAAAGTCTATACCAAAATTAGAAGATAAGCTACTCATTATGACAGATACCACTTTTATATCCTTTGTGTGGGACATAAAAGAATCGGTAGTAAGCTACTATCCCCATACCTTCCACTCTTAGCAGATGCTGTCCTTGTCTGTGACAGTTTTCACATTGTCTTTATCAGGAATGAGCTGCTGAGTGAGGATTTGAAACATCAGCACTGTTTTTCTTTTCTGTGCTGACACCTTGTGGTAATGTTACTACCACACTGAGAAGTACTAAGAGGCACGCGGTATGTTTTCTTTGTGTTTTCCTGTTCCATTCCTCAGGGTTCACCCCATGTTCTGCAGCAGTCACTTCCTAGGACAGAATTGGTTTGTGTTGTCCTATAACACAGATACTGAGCTTAGTTGTATCTGAGCCTGATTCTGCAGGATCAAATGGATGTGTATTTGGCTCTATTCTATGAGAGGAGGACATGAGCTATGGAAGTCTACATCTATGCATGCTTCATTCAAGTATAAAAGTACTTCTTCCCATTGATCAAGAGGGAACTTAGATACTAGCTGGGCAGAATTATTGTTGTGATGGTGAGCTTAATCATTGTAAGTTCCAAAACCCTGCATTAACTATTTCCAGATTGCCTGAATTTGGTCTAGGCGAGGTGTCTTGCTTACTTAAAGAATTGGAGCTTCCCTTGCCTGTGGTCCTGCATCCTCATCCTCAATCCCACTTTTAGGGCTCAGATAGCAGTCATGAGGCTCTTCTGTTTTTGAACAGGATGACCTTTGCTTTCTTATGTCTTGCCTTTACCTTGGACTGGGCAACACCTGTTTGAAAATTCACTCCCTTCTTTGTTACCCTTCATTCCAATAGATGTCAGCAAAGGCAAATGCAAAACATTTTCTCCAAACCATCAGGAACAACCTGTTTCAAGATCGCTGCAGAAGAAAGGAGGCTCAGAGAAGAAGGATTCTGGATATGGTGGAGGAGAGGCACTTCTCTACTCACAGAAAGACTTTGTGAGTTTCAGTTTCAGATGAGTTTATAATCTCTGAATATCAGGATGTGGCATATTGCTCAATTATGCCTTTTGAGTAAGAGATTTTGTTATGACAGATACCGTGTGTAAGAGGTTGACCCTGGCTGGATGCCAGGTATCCACTAAAGCTGCTTTCTCACTCCCCTCTGCAGCTGGACAGAGGAGAGAAAATATAATGAAAGGTTTCATGAGTTGAGATAAGGACCATGAAAGATCCCTTACTGGTCACTACCAGGGGAAAACAGACTGAGTGGGGATATTAACTAAATTTATTACCAACAGAATCAGAGCTTAAGAATGAGAAGTAAAATAAAACTGAAAGACAACTTCCCCTCACCTCCCTCCTTCCAAGTTCTTCCTCCCCAGTGGCACAGGGAGTTGGGAAGTAGGGGTTACAGTCAATTGTTGTTTCTGCTGCTGCTCAGAAAGAGGAGTCCTTCCCCCTGTTCCCCATAAGGTGCCTCCTACAGCAGACAGTCCTTCATGATCTTCTCCAGTCTGAGTCCATCCCATGGGCAACAGTTCTTCACAAACTCTTGCTACTTTTCCATGGGGTGCAACCCTTCAGGCACAGGCTGCTCCAGCATGGTCCCCCACAGGGCCACAAGTCCTACCAGAAAAACCTGCTTCATTGTAGGCTCCTTTCCTCATGGGCCAGCAGGTCCCTGTCAGGACCCTGCTCCAACATGGGCCTCCCACAGGGTCACAGCCTCCTCCAGGCATCCACCTGCTCCACCATGGTCTGCTCCATGGGCTGCAGGTGAATTTCTGCATCCCTATGGTCCTCCATGGGCTGCAGGGGCACAGCTGCTCCACCATGATCTTCACCATGGGCTGCAGGGGAACATCAGCTCCGGCACCTGGAGCACTTCCTCCCTCTCCTTCTGCACTGACCCTGGTGTCCACCTTGTTGTTCACATGTTCTCACTCTGCTCTTCTCTGGCTGCAGTCTTCATCTGCCCTCAACCTTTTTTATTCTTCTTTCTTAAACATGTTATCATAGAGGTGTCGCTGTCATTCCTGATTGACCAGCAGTAGTTCTGACCAGCAGTAGTTCTGTCCTGGAGCCAGCTGGCATTGGCTCTGCTGGACATGGGGGAAGCTTTCAGCAGCTTTTCACAGAAGCCATCCCTGTACCCCCCCAGCTACCAAAACCTGGCCACAGAAACCAAATACACCATGTTATGATTTTTCTATTAAAAAGGGAAAAAATAACTATGAAGTTGCTGCACATTGTTCTGTAGCTTGACTATGATTACCAGGCTGATGACCTGATGACCGGTTGTCTTATAAAATTAACATGCTTGTGTCTTCCTTCCCTCCTTTCTTGTCTCATTCATTCTGTGCCATTGCTTATGCTCAGTCTGGGGTCAAGCACTGGAAATGTTTAGTACCTGTCATGACTGTATGGATTTTTAAACACCTTCTGTGTGACAAAAATCATTGGAAGTGAACTGTGAATATTTTCCACATGTGACCCTCAGTGCATTCACTGACAGTCATTCTACTCAAGTCCCACTGAATTGCAGGCCTGTGGGATAACTCTCAGTAGTGAGCTGATACGATTCCAGTTCTTTCAGACCAGTTGTTTTTGTATGCTTTGGTTAATATTTAAATTCCTTACTGTATCACAGTGGTTAACAATAAGCATTGAATGCTGTGTTGTGATTTTTCCCAATAGTTTCTCCTTTCTTGCTATTAGATTTTCATTGATATTTAGATGTAGAAAATGAAGGGAATGATTGTAGGAGATAAGCATACAAACTACAAGTATACAAAGGGTGAGGGTCCTTCCTAGTTGTATAAAGACCTAGCAGCTCTCTTGCATCTCAGCTCTCCAAATAAGGCTACAGTGAGACTGAAATAGGGAAAAAATGGTCAATCCTCCCTGAAAGAATTAATTTCATCCTTGTGCAAAGGAGGAGAAAAATCTGTGTGTAAAATTGGATTGTGCTAATCTGATGGGTTTGCAATTAGAAAACCATGTTTTATATACTGTAAGACCAACTGGATGATGGTTAGAGTGATTCTTACGGAGAATATTTTTTCAGTGTTTGTTTTCTAGAATGTGGTGATATGCAAAACGTTTTTCATTGCTAATATTTCCTCTCTTGTGTTCAGCAACAGAACAGTATTTCATAATTTTGAGTATCATTTAATTTTCTGTGATCAATCAAGATTTCTCTGTAATTCTTTGGGGTTTTGCTTATCTACTGCTTGGGTAGCAATGAGACAAGAATTTGGGGCTGCTCTTACAGGCGTTACTGTGGGGCTGATAACTATCTGGCTGTCTCTTTGTTCCAATGGAGAGTAATGACACAAACTCAGTTTTCTTGTGCAGGGGAAGAATTTTACGAAGTATCCTTATACCTTTTATACATTTACAAAATATCATGTTATATTTCTATTGGTAGGCGTAATTGTTTATCACAGTTCTATTGGCTTTCATTGCAAGTGGGAAAGTTCTAACTGACATTTCACATTTACATTCCAAGGTGTTTACATCTGCATTCTTTGCTTGTTTCTTACAGCTGTTCTTAAGGCTGTTTACTTCTCTCTTTTGCTGCTCAGTTCTGTCATCAAGGCCAGATTCTCTTATGCTATTTTTTAGGCCTCTCAGGCAGGTTACAGTATCTGGCCTTTCCTTAGCATAGAAGGGATTGAACATTCTATGTTCAGGATACTCTGGTATTTTTTTATAGTTGAATTTCCCAATATATTTAGGTCTTGGCTAAAGGAAGAAAAAAAGAGAAGCAGCAAGCTGCACTGGGACTAAATGGGTGGTAAGAAGAACCTGTTGTTGAGATTCTGTTGGGAGGGTGGAATTTCTCTACAGGAATTTCATTCTTTCAGCCAAAATATGCCAGCAGGCATGGCTAAACCGTATTTCTTGCTTAGTCAATAGCCCAGCTGTCTGTCTACTTACAGTGCATTAATTTTATTTTGTTTTTCTCAATACCAGAACCATGTGAGTCTCAATCCTTTCCCTACTCGTTATTTCTCTCTTGATATACAGTCCTCCTGCAGAACTCAGTGCTTCACCACTACCTGGCCCTGAAAGCTTGTCTTTCCCAGTGGACAGTTGTGTCCCAGAGTCACCCACGTTCATAGCTGAAAGCAGGACTGTAATGCAGAAGAGCAACAATAACAAAAAGACAGCAGAGCAAGGCAAGACCATAGCTCAGGTGAGCAAAACATGAATCAGTAGTAGTGCTAAATCTACAAAGTGCTAAGAACCTGCAAAGTTAACTATCAAATTGCTTTCTAATTACCAATGAAAATGTAACGGGCAGCTTCACCTTTCTGTTAATTCCTCATTTATGGGAAAAATGTGGAATCTGAAAACTTAGTGACACTTGAATTTGATATCTTTCCAAGATTAGTGACTATCTCCATGACTTCCATGACCTTTAGAAGCACCTGTAAGAATATTTGGTTTGGGTTTTTTTGAGTTGTCTTAGAGTAGCATGTTAGAGACTAGCTAAGACTGGAGTCTCTTTCTATTCTGACAGTAAAAAATGCCATCATGTCTTCCTACTGCGAGCAAATGTCAAAGAAGATGCCTTAATTATTTTTAAGTTCAGGCCATTTTTGTTACCATAGCAATAGCAAGAGGACAGAATGGGGCCCCTCTTAAGGATAAACCCAGAGTAGTGTCCACTAAAATAGCTGGTTCAGAAAAGGTCTACATTAATCTATTTCCAGCTTCCCTGCATAGAAACAATACTAGAAATGTGGGTAGGACGGTGTAGCTAAAAATAAGTACATAGTATTTTTTTGTTTCTATATTTATTTGAGAGATTGGTAGCTCTGCACATACTCAAAATATAAGGAACACTGGGTTCTGTTCAAACCAGTTTGTGTCATCCACTCATCTGTTCTTCCCAGGAGCCAAGGGTTGCAGTAAATAAGAACTAGCCTGTGTGTCAGGTCACTCCTTTGACTGCTACTCCTGTGCTGCCCTGTGGAAGACCTGTCTTTTAGGGCTCTGCTGCCCAGCTCAAGGTACAGTGCCAGCCAGCATATATCTGTAGGAGAAGTTGTGGGTAGACATTGCTTAAACATAAAATTTTGACAGCTGGCATTTGTCATTCTAGAAGACAGCAAGACAGGACTTGCATCCCTATTCTGGGATTCTGTCTTTTGTTCTTTTTCTGTTTGGGCTGAGAATTCTTTTTGAGCAGTTTTATGCTGATTTCCAACATGTTATTGTGCAGATTATTTCCACTTTGCTTTAAAAGATACGGACAGTAAGCCCAATGATTGGTATTAACAGAATTCATGAGTACAGAGGTCCTGGGCATCCAGCTCTTAGTCTCATAATTTCCTTGCAGTCCTGATTGCAGTCCAACTTTTATCACGCCTCAAAAGCAGCTTAGCTGGAAAGCATTTGTCTCCCTAATTTCTGGGGGACTGCTCCCTGCATGGCCCAGAGACTGCTATTTTCATCCGAAGACCAGGAGTTTCCCTTCTCTACATCCAGTCTTTCTCTCCATCTCCTTTTCCCAAAGCAGTTATGGGACTTGAGAGAGACTGTTCCCAAATCAGAATTATTCCCTTTTGCAGAAATTCTAGGGAATATGGGTTTTAATTTAAAAGAAATTTTCAGAACAAAGAATTTGTTCTGTAGAATAAATTTTCCAATCTGTTCTAGTAGCCATTAGAAATACTTCGGTGCATCACTTGATTGTAATAAGTTACATTTAAAAAGTTAACTAGTAAATATGTAAAACAGACTAAATCCAAAATTTGACATGCTCTCTTACAGTAAAATTTGCCTATAAAAATGACATGTTATGAACAGATACTTCTTTTTGTTCTAGGCAATAACATCTTTTGAAGCAGATATTTTAAAAATGCATGAATCCATCAAAAGCATTCACAGTAACAGCAGGTATGTAAATGCAGTAGTACACAGACTGAAGATTGGTGGGCAGTACTGTTCCAGTGAGGGGCTAGAAGACAGAAGATTTTTCCATATTTTGGAGATTTTGAGATTAAATAAAGATCCTATCAAATGAGGATGAATCATAAAAGCTCAGCAACAAAAATTGTAAATGGAGATCACTGGAAAAAATGCCTCGCAAAGCAAAACATTTCTGTAATTGCCAGGTTGTATTTCTAAAGGTAATTTTTAAGGGAAAAGATGTTCATTCACATAAAAGTATCAGACTAGCATACTTTTTCAAGTTTTTCTCTGAATAAGACTTAACAAAAATGAATTTCGTAATTTCCATGAAGTTTTTAAATCAAAGTAGGACATCTTTCTAAAAGATATTTTGTGCATCAAACAGAGATTAATAGGCTAAATACAATAACTATTGGTATAAAATCCATGACAGATGCATTTTATCAGTTCCTTCTGATATTCAAACCTTTGAAATGAAAAAATATTAATTCTTAAACTACAAATTCTCCAGAATTTTTTTTATTTGGGTGGCAGGAGTCTATGGGCAGTGATGCTTATCTTTTTCTTATGTTTTTGCCTTCCCCTCCTTCATTTTTGGAGTTATGTATGAATGTGCTTTAGATATAACTGTGTCTGTGACGTGTGAAATGAGTAGAATTACAGTGAAGTGTGGAATTTGATCCTGAATCTACTTTATTTCCTTCAGTATATTCAGTTCCCTCTGTACCTGTTCTGTTTCATTCTAAGTATAGTTGCTGCTTCAAACGCGCACAAAAGCACTGCAAGATTAGAGCTAAGCAATTGCATTTTCATTGTAAGTCTGTATCCTTACCTCACTCTCTGTTCTCACCTGGGAAAATAAAGAGATATGGCAGAGATCTTCTTTTTTTGTTTAGATTACCAGTAATTGAGAGGACATCTGGAAAGCCTACTGCTGAAATGCTGCATCACCCTCTGACCCAGAGCCTATCATATAACTGGGTGAATGAATCACATTACCCATGGGAAGCCCTTTATTCTTATTTGTGGACCAACTTCCAGCATTTGTGTGCCTGTTGACAAAACTGGGCTCGGAATTAGTTGAAGGCAGTCAGAATTTCACAGTAAAGACACCTTAAATGCTTTTACAAGGAACTGCTGTAATATTAATCTTAATTTTAAATTCTATGACTTGTTGTCTCATTCAAATGAATCTTGAATAATTCTAGTGAAACTAGTGGGGCTCTTGTCTCTAAGCCAAAGCATAACCAAAAGAAAGTGAATCAGATGAGCTTCTGGATGTAACTAAGTAAGGCAAAAAATATTTCAGCTCTGTGATATGAAGCAGTTGGTTTATTATTGTAGTGTTAATAAGCTTTACTGTCTCTACCTCAGCCATGAAGAAGACCAAACTATTTCTACCCTGACTTCTCAGAGAAATCCCAACCAGGATAGAATTATGGGTGGTACTTTTGTCATACTGTGCTTTGAGTAAGTGATTTCTAAGTCTGTGGTGCATGTAGGAGGGTGGCATTTCTTATTGCAAAAATTACAGTGTCTTTTCAAGGATGAGTGGCCTGTGCAGATACTACTGGTATAATCAAAGAAAGTGCATAGAATACCACAAGCAAGAAGAAAAAGCTGACAAAAAGTTTCTCAGCTGGTGAAGAGGATAAAGTTTGTGCTCGAGTGCTAGCTCTTTTCTATTACTGCATATATTTGTGTATGTGTGATCTCGCAGAGGTCCTATCCTCCTGTGTCTCTGGCAGATATATGAAGAAGCAGTTCAACAAATGGAAGGACAGAATGCAATTTCTTCACAGCTGCCAGGAAGAAAAAAGCTTCAAAATAGAGGCAAAACTCCAAAGACTGAGAATAAGCCATGAAAACCTGCAAATGATGCTGCAGCAAATGAGACAAGAACTAGAGGTATAGTGATAAATACACTAAGAATCATCAGAGCTTTAGGCAATTACTGAACACTAACTACTGCTTTTCCTGCAGACCAGTGCTCTTGATACTATTTCATGTGCCCTCCACTAGTATTTTTAGTCATCTTGGGTTCTTGTCTTCAGAGAAAGCAGATAAGGTGATTTTCTTGTCATTCAGTGTTTGTTTAGCATCTAGCACACATACCCATGTTAGGATGTTTAGATACTACTACAATGAAAATGGTGAGTATTCTAATAAGACTGAAAAAATGGTTTCCAATGGAAGTGTTAGGTACTTCATTGCAGTCTTTTCTTCAGATGAGAGTTCTGTGTTGGCATTGAATAATCTTGTCGTTTCTAATTGCTGTCTTTTACTGGGAAGTAATACAGTCATTTTACAGAAAATATTTTATTTCTTCTTAATTGTTTTGATTCTTGATCATTAAAATTATTTCTAAGATTCTGGAAAGACTCTTATTTCACGAAGAATGCATACATATTTGCCACCTGCAGCATTTTTGTGTCATTTTCTGCAATGCTGTTTCAATATTACTGGCAAGACAAAATATCAATTATTTTCACAGTGTATTTTCTGTGTTTTGTCTTTTGTAGACAATGTTGCAGTCATCAGAACATCCTTTTTCACCGTGTCAGAATACAATGCCAAGAAATCCACATGTGCTGGAAAGGAAAATGAAGGGTGGATTAAATCCTGCCCAAATAAGGCCTACTTCCAGAACATGTGCAGACTGGAAATCTTTGAATCTCCCCAACTCTGCAAATAGAATGCAGCTTTTACAGACACCTGAGGTTCCCACTGCAGTGGACTCTATGTTTTCAGACGACCCCCTGGAGTCAGTGTCCCAGCACAGTGACAGCCACTTTATTGGGCAGTATAAAAAAGCAAACAAGAATCAAACATATCTGCTTAAATTGACAGAAAATTCTCTCAGTGATGTCATGAGGAATACAGTTCCTATTCCCACTGCAGTGCAAATACCGTCTGATGACAAGGAAGTCAAAGAAGTGGAACTGCAGCAGCTAGTGATGAAATTGAAGAATGCATTGTCTCTCCAAACCCAACCAGGTATCAAGTTCTTCCAATCATCTTGACACTCTTCTCACCTTCATCCAATTTACTCTGTAATATTGTTCATAATTGTTTAACCTTCAGAGGAAATTTGGGATCTTGCCTTAGCCATTGTAGTATTCCAGCTCTATATTGTAAGGTAGAGCATATTCCAGATATAGCCCCTAATGTTGGACCAATTTGAAATTGGATGAGTCAAAGCTCAAAAGAGGAAATCAGTCTCAGCAGTCAATTAAGGAGCAAACTGGTGAGGGCACTGGAAGTCTTTGCTGCTGCCACTTCTGTGGAAGTGTAACTATGACTCTAGTCCCAGCAGGCTTCCAGCAGGACGTGTAACCAATGGTCTTACACAGCAGAGCTTTGTTCAGCACTTGGGATGCCTCACTTTTGATAATGAGGATGTAATCAGGAATATGACAGGAAAAGCTGCTGTTTCTACAGAGTTATCTGAAATTAGAGATTTTTAAATAATTTACCCAGGCTCTAGCAGCATCCAGAATCTCAGAAGGACTTAAAATCTGTTCTGCTTTTCAGCCCAACAGATTCCTTTGCAACAGGAGTTGTTCTCTACAGCTGAGCATCTCTGCAAGTCCTTTTCTGACCTCATCAACCAAGTAATTTCACCAGCTTGTAAATGATGGAAACTACCATTCACCTATTTAAGGTAATCAATGCCATATCAGATTCTTTTAAGTGTCTCAGGTGTTGCATTGTAATGACACAGTATAACAGATTTCTGCATTTACTGACTTCACCAGGAACATATTGGAGAACAATATTCCTTTACTGTTGGTGAATTCTGGCTCCTGTGCAGTGGATTCCTCAGCAGTGCGAATGATTGCCCATTTCTCTCTCTTTAGCTGATATCCCATGGTCCAGTTTCTTCCCTGTGCTGTATTTCTTGTTGATGCCAAAAAGGAAAACTTTTTTTTCTTCTAATGCACAGAAGGATATTAAAGATCTGAAAAGTGGAAATTATTCGGTACTACTTCAAGGAGAAAAAATATATATTCAGCTACTTACTGTCCCTCTTCTGCAGGAGGTGCATAAAAATAGTAAATGAGCATGTTCATGCATGCTCAAAATCAATTGTGTTTCAAGAAAATTCACAGACTTTAAAGGATTTTAGTTATGTCAATGAAATTATACCAGCTTTCCTAGAGAGAAAATACTCCTAGTTTTTACACGATTTTTTTTTTTGTGATTACTAAGAAACTGAATTTGGCTTGGGTGAAAGCAAAATATTTTTGGAAGCTTTGGGAGAAAAGTAGTGTAAATTCTGTATTCTGAAGCTTTGTTTCATGCATAATCAAACAGAGTATAGGCTGATGTGATTTAAAAGGCTAATGAAAAATGTAGTGCTTAAGAAAAGCTGCTTGTCTTGTGTTTTTCAGAATGAATTATAATCATCAAGGTAAATCACAGAATAACAGAATATGCAGAGTTGAAAGGGACCCACAAAGATCATCAAGTCCAACCTGTAACCCTGCACAGGACTGTCCCCAAGAGTCACACTATGTGCCTGAGAGTATCATCCAAATGCTTCATGAACTCTTGTCAGTCTTGGAGCTGTGACCACTTCCCTGGAAAGCCAGTTCCAGCACCCAACCACCCTCTGGGCAGAGAACTTTTTTCCAATATCAAATCTAAACCTCCCCTGAGACAACTTCAGGACAGAGCCCTGCAGAATCTCACTAGTGAAAGGTGGCCAGTCTGATGTCACCCCATTCACTGTTACCCTCTGAGCTTGACCCATGATCCAATTGCTCACCCACCACATGATCTGTTTATCTAGCTGTGTGCTGGTCATTTTGTCCAGAAGGATCCTGTGAGAGATGGTATGAAATCTTTACTGAAATCTAAAAAATTCGTATCAACTGACTTCCCTTGATCAATTAGGGCTGATGAAGGGACTGTCTGACTCATTACAATGGCTAAAAGTCTTATTTTCTGTTGGTAGCAACTCAGCCATCTTCTCGAAAGACCTTACTCTGTGGTAATGGATTAATGGTTCTTTTTGGCTAGTTTTTGTCACAGGAAGCTGAATTACACATACTGCAGGCTCTCAAGAATTTACAGCAACTGTTAGCTACTAGAAGTGAACAAGTAGTTTGTCTCTAGCAAAGGAAGTGTGAAGAGTGTGAAAAGTTAAGAAATTAAATTTACCAAGGGAGGACCCCAGAGATGAGGTGATATCACTAGTGATACCCCCATACTATCACATAAACAATACACTGTGAGATAAAAGCTTAGTAGCTTTCGCAATATTCCAGTGTCAAGAGACAAACTACAATCCAAGGAATCTAACTGTTGATTATGAGAAGATATCCATCAGCTTCTGCTGATTGAGGCTGTAAATCTCCTCCAAGTGTGTGCATTAGAATTGAAATTGCTTGGAAACAGTGACAGCTGACAAATACTGTTTTGGTCTGATGCAACGCTGATACAACAGATCTGGAGCACAAGTTCTTACAAACTGATATTCCTGAACTACCTTAAGCTCTCATTTCATGGCAGTGTATAAAGCCTCAAAGAAGTGTTTTCCCATGCTAAGAAGCAGTTACTTAGCTCCTGGATACCTATAAGATGAAAGGGACAAAATCACAAGGTCTGTCTTTTGTTGTTATTCAGTTTATCTGACAAGGAAGCAACTTCAGTCATATATGTTCATCCCATCCTTTTGACACACTCAGATTGAGAAATGGTAAGCCAGGAAAAGTATCTGCAGAAACAATCTTAGTTCACTCAAAGATCTGCCCTGAAGTTTATAAGAAAGAGTGGTAGGAGGCAATATCCTGTCTTCAAACACTAACATTTTGAATTGTTCCTGTGCAGCAGATCTACTTTCATTTCATACTCAGAGCTCTTTTTCATCACACAGCCAGCCTTTTATCACTTGCACTTTATTACTTGCAGGTTTGCATGTAATTAGTTGCATCTCCTTTTTTATTTCAGCACAACTAATAACACAGATTTTCTTCTTTATGTCAGCAATGTGCAAATGTTCTCCATAGTGTGAGAACATATAGCAATTCTCCATAGCAATTCATCTGGTTTTTCAGCCTTTCCTCCACATCTTTTCCTACACATTGCCTCGAAGGCCAAATTTGCTACAGCCTATTAATTAAGAAGCTTGCTGAAGCAGAGAAGTATTGCAAACTTCTTTAAACTAAATATCTTCTTGGCCCATTGTGGTATGTCACCATTTCTATCTGAAGGGAGGAAGAAAGGTGCCATGAGACATTTCCTAAGGGATCCTGTTGTTGGAGGTGGGATGTATTTAAAGTGGAAGCACTAGCCTCTTCCCAAAGAGCCTTGTGGAAAAACAGCTAAGATAAGCAGTGCCTGTTCAGGTTATCTGTCTGATTCTACATTTGCTAGAGTTGGAGAGCTTATGAGAACAGGTAACATCTGGTCTACTACAATACCAATCCTCCTTGGCTGAGGCATCCAGCTCTTAACATACTCTTTTGTCAGTTTCTGGATTTAACAGCTTTAGGGACTGTGGGTGAAGACCTGTGTCTTATGTTGATACAGAGTTGCACACAATAGGGCTTTTAGATACATTATTATAATTTAGTTAATTAACAGAGAGGTACTGGAGTGAACAGATCTTTCGTAACAATGCTCTTGCAGCCTGTAGCAGGGCACGTTCATAGGCTGTGGCTGCAGTGGGGGATTGCAAGTGTGTTGCTGAGTTCACTAAACTGTGTTCCTGTCCGTATCCTCCCTTAGTGTTCCCTCCTCTCTTGAACATTTAAATAGTTTGTTGCATGCTTAACTTCAAGCAAACAAATAGAGCCATTGAAGCTGGTAGTCCTCTTTCAGTTCTTTGTCTACTTCCTTAAGGTCAGGATTTCACCCAGTGAGACTATGCTTAAGTTTTATTTTGTTCAGGCACAGTAACCATTTTAGTATTTCTTTTACACATTTTATTCCTTGAACCTATTTCTGCAAGTTGATGAACAGCCAGAAAAATAGTTTTTCTGTGTGCATTTAGAGGAACAAGAGAAAAACAACAATAACAAAATATTGCTACATATTCAAGGAAAGAAACTTTGAATGAGCAATTAAATATAACTGCCCTGGAAAGCTGAAATTGTACTATTTTTCTGTAGTAGGATTATGTCTCAGAGCAGTGGTTACTTTGTACAATTGTACAGGTATGCATACAATCAAACATCACAATCTCTACTCCAGTCTTGGAGCCAGTGGAGGGGTTTTGACATGTTCCTTCTATGCTTGTCTATGTTTTATTGAAGGATCTGTTATTTCCTGGTTTGGCACCCAAAATGTTGCCACATGTGAATGAGTCATATGTATTACCAAAAGCCTGACATACACACATATTAAATTAGGCAACTGCTTATAAATCATGCAGTTTATTAAGGAGACTAATTCATAGGTAATTAAAAAAAAAACATTAGTCCAAGTTAATTGGAGATACAGTGCCCATGCTTACAGGCCTTCTTCCACCATGTAAATTGACATCAGTGAGGATTAAAATGCAAAAAAATAAAGCAAAGTAGTTAAAAAATATCTAGAAATCAAGATTTTGACTAAATGTGCAATTTCCTCTTTTTTCCTAGCTCTCCGATGATTCTTCCAAGTAATGTAGATCTACTGTTATGCATGTGGATACTTATTAAATCTTCAAATGAGTCTTCCTTCTTCCGAACTGGCAACCTCTGAGTATGAGTAAATTTTCCTGAAAAGTGATATGAAAATGCATATGAGTAAATAGTTTCCAAACAGCAAAGAGCAGCTGAATACTCAGTTTCCCACATATATATCTCCTCTGTGTTTAGCTGCTGCTGGTCTCTATTTTATCAGCATTGCCCCAGGCCTCATGCAGGAGTTGCCTTTCAGCATCAAGTCACTTTGATCTTTTCCTCCAGTATGTACCTTTTCCTTTGGTCTTCTACTTGTAATTAGTATAGTCAAAGCACTTAAGTCTGTTCATAATCCTGCTGATTTACCAGCTTGTTATCAATCTCGCTGCACAGCAGATGAAATCTCTAACACTGTTTGGTAACATGTTTGTTATTTGCTTGAGGAACTATGGGGCATTTTTTTGCAATGATCTCTAAAAGCCCACAGGTTGGTTTTCTTTCTATTAGGTGTTTTTTTATTTCTTCTTCTTTTTTTTTTTTTTTTCTGGAAAAGTGACTAGTTAACACAATATCTGCTTATTTACCAGACCTCAAATTATAGTAGCCTTTGCTCCATACCTTTCCTGACACACTGTGGCATTGGGACAGTAAGTGATGCCTGTCTTGGGCCGGGTGCAAGGGCTGGTCTGAGCCCAGTCAGTTGCACCTGTGAAGGAGGTGTGCACAGCTGTGGCCACTAAGTGGCAAAGGGACTGCTGGGTGAGGAGAAAATGGGCAGAGAGGTTTTTGTCTCTTCAGTCTTCAAATGTGTATTTTGAGGATGTGCTATGTGGCTTTTTGAGGAGGATGTTGTATAGCTACTCTTCAGAAAGGTTTGCTGTGAGTATGAAAACTATGTTTTCCTTTTGTTCCAAAGTCTTAGTTCATTAAGAGTTGTTATAAATACCAAGTAACAACAAAGTTGTAATATATTGGAAATGCGTTTATGAAATCTGCTTTCTCATAGTGTTTGGATTTTGTTAGAGGAAAGAGATGAATTACTAAAGATGCCTTGGCCAGGTAACTGTGAAAGACTCCCTACTTGTCTCAGTTTAAGGCTGATTAATGTTTCTCTGCAGAATATCTAGGAAAGTTGAAATGCTGCTGGGTCAAGTAGGATTTTAGGTGGAATGAGGCACTTTGTCAGATTACTCAAATACACCTGTTCTGATTTTGTTGTCTTTTTCATGGATTGTGTAGAGTTTAAGAGTATTTTCAGATTTGTTAGTGACTACACTCAAAGCCTGGCAGGACTAGACTGGTTCAAAAAACAGCATTTGAACTAGTCTGAAACTGGGATGCTTCTACCACTGTCTTGGTGCACACTCAAAGAGACCTGTTTCCCAGGAGGACCAAGTACAGGTAGCTGTGGAAGTGCTTCTAAGATGTGACAAAGTAATTTCATTCTCTACTACTGAGAAGTTTTTACCAAGGACTCTTTTTTATTTTTTATTTTTTTTTACTTGGAGGACTTTCACTGCTTTCACTGATGAAAGGAGGCAGTAGGATCAAGGGTTACAGAGATTAAAACAGCTAGCTTTGTTAAGAAACTGGGAGACTTGGATGAGAAGTTAGATAGCTCCTCCAACAAATAAAATTCAGGGTGTCACTGCTATAAGCTGCCTGCTACAGACTGATGTTAATCAGCCGTACAGAGAAACCAGATTAACTGATTACAACTCAGAAAACAGAGAAAGAGAGGAATCCTTGTTTGTCTTAAGGTCTTAATACTTCTCCGTGTAAGAATAAAAAAAAAGTCAGTATTAATCACAAACTCCATAATTTGATTCTTCAAAATCCAGTTACTCTTAATCTTCACTGGAACAAAAGCTCTTTGTTTAGGAAAATAATAGTGTGATATAGATATGAAGAGCCAGATGTAAACAAAAGGCTAAGTGGGAGTTTAGGCAGTGATATTCAAAGGTGCAATCCTGAAAACAAAAATTCATCTAGTGCTTTAGCTTGGTGGACATCTCGGTGTTTAGCAATACTACTGCCTCATGTGTCTAAAGCTGCATTCTGTTTACACCCGAAACTGTATCAGTCTGGTAAGAACCGAGCAACTTGTTGCCTTTTTGATGTCTAAGGCCGATTGGAAGCCAGAAGTGGGTTCTATCCTGAGTGCCAACACAGTCAAGATCCTGTCAGAGCTATTTGATAGCTCAGATTCTTTGCAAAGCAGGATAGGATCCTTGCTTTTAAAATGCAGGTAGTGGTTGCTTGGCTCATAGCTGAAAAACTTCCACACACAGGATCAGTTTCTAAGTCTGAGGAGATGGGTTCAAACAACTCCTATATCATAGCTTATTGGTTGGGGTACTGTCTGTAGGTAACAGGAAGGACTGAGAGGTCCTTACCCCTATCTCAAATTCTAGCTTTCAATAATCAAAAAATATCAGAGATTGTAAGCACGAGCTTGACTGTCCAGTAGTGTAGTGCCCCTGGTGCAAGAAACCCAAGTTCAAGTCCATTTTTAGAGACATTTTAATGGCTGATTTCCCAGACAGGCTCTTTGTTATTCCATGAACAGTCCCCACAAACACCTTAGTAAGTAAGACACTGACCTAGGAAGTGAAGATAAGGGTCTCAATCCATTGAAACATCAAGATGGTTCCTCCTTCTCCCTATAGGCCTATGCTGTTGATGATGGCAACAGCCGTTCTACCTCTCCGTTAAATTACAGCATCTGCCATTATCTGAAAGTGGATATTTTCAAGGCAAGGCATAGGAATAAATAAAATATTTTGGAAGACATATTTCAAGGAGGTGAAGGCTTACGTTTGCTCAGGAGAATTTTCCCACACTAGAGGGAGCCATCCGTCCCAAGAACGCATTGTGTATGTTTTTCTCTCCTCCTGCATTCCAGAGAAGCTCTCCCTGCTATGAGAAGAAGTTCCTGCAGCCACATTTGAAGCTCCCCATGGGCTAGGGATGATAAAAGCCCTGAGAAGAATGGGGGAGTGTCTTTCCTCGGGCCTGGTGTTTTTCAACACTGTTAGGTTTGATGTTTTATTTCCAAGGGCAAGAACACTAAGAAAACCAATTTTCTTAAATCCTTCCACTCCTGGCTTTTTTGGGGTACCTGTGTTATCTTGCTTCATAGAAGAGTGCATCTGTTGGTAGCAGGATCAGAACTGAAGTCTTAGAAGAGACTGAGATTTAGGACAAGCTATGGGAATGAGGAGGGCATGTGAAATGCCCATGGAGTCACTTTAAATCTAGAGGTTCTGCTCTGGAGCTGGAAATGTAGAGATTAGGAATCGCACCATTTAGTGTCAAGGGCAATGGTGTTCTTCCTGGATCTGTAGCTGTCTGAAAGCCTGTACACATCTAAGTCCTGCATGTTTCCATTGTGTGTTGGGTAAAGTTACCAGTATGGAAATGGAAAATAGCTTGCGCTTGACTGGTAGATGGTGAGTAAACATATCCCTCCTCTTCTGTTGAAAGACTGCCACGCTCCTCAACAGGACCAGTGCAGAGCATTCCTGGAGTGACACACCTCTCAGAATGGGGAATTTGGAACTAGCCTGTTCATAGCACAATAGTGGTAAAATTGCTGGTGTGGAAGAATGTATTTGTATTTTTAGTTGCTAAGCTGCCCTCTTTGTTTGAATCAACATGTGTTTCACTTTCTGCTGCCTGTCCTTCCCCCTCAAACTGAAACTAAATAGCTGTTGTGAGAATTCAGATTGTTTGGAGGTCAAATTTTTGTTGAGATCCCATTGAACAAAAATGTAGCTCTGGACTTCACTAGGAAGAATAGGGTGTGTTTGTGCAGCACCATCATCTGTTTCTGTACTACGTAACACAATAAGCCTGTATCTCTTTACTTTCCCATTAGACTCTAGTTATTGCCCCATGAGACTTGTATTGAAGGAGTAGTGACCTTGGTTTCTCCCTGTGAACCGAGAAGGTAGAGTAGCAATCTTCTGCTCAGCTTCTGCTAGCTGCCTTCTCCCTAGGCCATGGGTTCTGGAGAGCACACAGTCCACATAGATATCCCAGAAGAGCTGAGCCAGGTCCCAGAACAAAGCCCCATGTTTCAAGTTCTCTGATGATTTCAGAAAGATCATAAAGTCCCAAAAGCCACTGACGGAGTCAGAAATGCGAGGCTTCCTCATCTCCAGTAAGATAGATGAGGAGGATTCCCAACACTGGGGATCTGCCTGCCCAAGAGCTAGTGGATCAGTTTGACTATGGCAGAGGAAAGGTGTCATGCAGAAGGCTGCCATGATTAGCAGAGAGCAGGTAAGTCTCATGTTACAGTGGTTTCTTCTGCTCCAAAGGTCCATTGTGTCACTAAAATATAAGAGAACCAAAAGAAGAAAATACTTCTTACTCTTAGATGCAGGAATAACGTTGTGGTACTTTACATGATATAGAAGGCACTCAGATGTTAATTGTTTCTCTGTTCCTTAAAGATTTGTGTATGATTTTTTGCGTGTATGATTTTTTTGCATGTATGAATATAAATACAAATACTAGAGGAGTTGCAATATTCTGTGCAGCAGAAGTATGTGTTAAAATTTGTTTATCATCCTCAAATTTATATGATGAACTGTATTATCTGGAACTTCTTCATACTGGAAATTTTTTGTCTTTCTTGATTTACCAATCCCTAACCTTTTCCAGTAATAATCTCTTCCTTTTCAAAGAATATAAGCCTTTAGATAGTGTTTCTTTTCTCAAAAATTTTATGAGCCCTTGAAAATAGTCTTCAGAATCAGAAGGATCAGTGGACAGCAGATGGAAACCTTTTGTTGAAAATATGTTTTAGTGGTTCTAATTAATGAAGGTTGCAAATTCATCCATTGACCCAGGAGTGTTTTACCTGCTAGCATGCAGAACAGCTCTGAAAAGAGGGTATAGCAAACCCATAGCATAGCAGCTGCATAGAATTAGCATAGAATCATAGAACAATTTGAGTTGGAAGGGACATTTGGAGATATCTAATCCAATCCTCCTGCTATGGGCAGGGTCATCTTCAACTACATCAGTTGCCCTGTCCAGCTTGACCTTGAATGTTTCCAGGGCTGGATCATCTCCCATCTCTGAACATCTTGTTCCAGTGCCTCATCACTCTCATTGCAGATTTCTTCTTTATATCTAATCTAAATTGATACTCCTTCAGTTTAAAACCATCACCCCCTGTCCTTTTGTAACAGACAGACCCTGCTGAAATGTCTGTCCCCATCTTTCTCAGAGGCCTGCTTTAAGTACTGGAAGGCTGCAATAAGGTCTCCCTGAGATCCACTCTTCTTCTAGGCTGAACAACCCTATCTTTCTCAGCCTTTCCTCACAGGAAAGCAGTTTCAGCCCTCTAATTGCTATCATAGCCCTTCTCTGGACTCACTCTAACAGGTCCATGTCTTTCCTGTGCTGAGATTTATTTATGTGTATATAAAATCTGCTTATTGCAGATCACTAACAATTGTCTGGTTGTTAAAACTGTGAAATTTGGTAAGCAGCACCTCTAATAGATGGGATAAATCCTGAGCAATGACAACCTTTTGTCATGATAAAGGAGGGTGGCTGTGTCCAACCCTTGAAAAAGAAGGTTTAGAATTAAAACCCTGACAAGGGGAGAATTCTCAACCCTTATATTTTACTTGTCTGTCAGAGCCTCTGGGAAATCAAAGCCCTTTTTGGTCTAACCAGTCTGTCAGAGTCTTAAGCGCAGAAGATTTTTGCTGGCAGATTCACTGATTAGAGGGTGTGTTCGATATTTCCTTTTATGAAGGCTTTCACTAACAGGTGAGGAGACATCTTAGTTACTTCCCCCAAAGTATTATTCCACCATGAATGAAACTGTTATTACCTTTCTATAAGTATTTATTCTAAAATAGTTATGGAATAACACTTTATATTAAACAGATTTGGACAATTCTTGGGTTTGTGGATAATCAGGAATAAATCTTTCTGTAAAGACACAGCTAAAAAGCACATGAGAAAAGACTTAAGCACAAGTTCTAAAACAAAATAGTCTATTAGGAATATTACTAAGAAAAGTGTTAGTTCTAAGGCAAGCAGTTACCACTCAAAATTAAAACTTATCTCACCCCAGCTTCCCGGTGTGAGAGGGGAGGGAAGAGAAGACTGCTTCTCAATCAATGTCTTCTGCAGTTGGAATGGAAAAGCTTCTCTCCCAAATACCTCTAAACTTCTAACTCTTTATATACTATTTCTTTAGGGTTATTTTTAGAAGGCTTTTGAGTTTTGTGTGACTTTTATCAGTATAATTAGGTGGGAATTAGATGACAGGAGTTCATTGATAACTTTTAACTCTGCGAGCTATCTATCAAATTTTCATCCAGGCCTGTATTTATCAGAGCATGGTTTGTTGCCCTTGCAGTTCCCCAGGCTTTCCAGAATACCAGGTCTTATGAGAACTACAGGAAATTTCTGTGAGACAATGTAATCCTTTGTAATTTGGGACGTGCCAGCTGGACTCTCCTCTTCTGCAACTCCTGTGTTGGTTTGAATCGTCTCTCTTATCTACTCGACGTTCCACACCTTTTGTAGACACAGCAGCATAGTTGTCTCCATCAGTTTTCATTTCTAGTATGTGCTTCTATATTGTGTTTTCTAACATGCTTTTAGAATTTCTAATTTTGTAACAGAATTGCAGGTTGTTCTTAGTGTAGCTCATGGCATATGGAGAACTTCCCTTTTGTGGAAATCAACAACATCCAAGGCCAGAATTTAGGGCAAACAATTCTGTTTAATGTATATGCTGATCATCTGAGTATTGATGCTTTTACATTTTCAGTTTAATTGCTGGGGGGAGGGGTAGCTATCTTTATTAATGTGCTTAACTTGATAATCATCTGGGGTTTTTTGTGTAGAAAAATCTCATAAGTGATCATGAAGAGCAGGAGAAATATTCTTTTGCTATGTGAAGAAAAATGCCAAAGGCAGGATATGGATGTGCAGGGGGATGGCACATGGAAGGTAGCCTAGCCGCAGCCTCTGTGCAAGACTAGGGAAGAGCAGGCTACTTTATGGAACATGTTTCTTTGTAGAGTTCAAGGACTCTTCAGAGATTTCAGTCCTGGCAGTGATATTCTTACCAACCCCCCTGTCTGGCTATCTGGTCAGGTTCTGAAGATATCTTTGAGGTATTCAGGCTTTATTCTCCAACTGCTTACAGTCACTTTCTAATTCGAGTTGGGATCTGAACCTTGCATTTAAGGAACAAAAGAGGGACAGTTTGCTCTTCCCACACTGCTTTGCTTAGTGGGATGTCACTTATGACAGTGGTGATAGTAATGGGGCTGCCCTTGTGTTGCTCCCAAGATCTCCAGAAGCATCATTCTTCTGTACCCTGCTGCACAAGGCAGGTTTTGGTTGCTTTGTCAGAAGCAAACCAAAGACATCTTGTGAGTCACTACTTCGTTCTTATTTGTGCATCAGAGCTCTTCCACTGGGCAGCAGACACCTGTACATATATACTCTGCAGTATGCACCTACTTTTCTGTTGACTGAGACTTTCAAGAGACAAGATTAACTTTCTTTGCCAAGCTTCTAGTTTTCAAAGCAACTTAGTGATCTCAGATAAGAAAAGGGAATGGAGGGAGATAGACATGGAAGAGCAGTGGTGGGGGGAGCCCCAAAATCGACAATAGGTAGTTCAAACAAAGGAATAATAGTAAAATGGGCTAATAATGCTAAATAATAATAAAATAATAGCAGTTAAATCCCTAAAAAGATGTTTCTGTGATTTGGACAGAGCCCATCTGGTTAGTACAGGTTAACAATTGAACTGGTTGCTTTGCATTTTCTGCTCCCCGGCACCTATTATAGATTTTCTAAGTTGCAATGTGTGATGTTAATGGCATTAGTCAGGGCCAGTAGCAAAGGCCACTAGTCCTTATAATCTGGTCACACTCGGGCAGCATTGTGCTGTTAGTCTTCCTCAAGGTTCAGGATTTTCTCTTTTTACATAGTTAAGAGCGGAGGGGATGCTCAGGAGATTCTAGGTTTCATTAATCTCTTACCTACGTATGTGGTGAATGCATCCATGCAATTCCCTGCCCTTCACCCACCCACCGACCGATCTTTAGATCTTTCTGTCCTTAAATTGTAGTCTGTGTGCGTGTGCTATTTACACCTTCTGGCTCTGACTTTCATTCCCCTCTTCCCCGCTTCTCCTTGCAGTTTCGTCTTCCATTCTACTCCCCGTCATGAATAATGCCTTACAATAGTAATTTAAAAAGTTAATCAGTTCTTTCGTTCCCACGATTTAACTTGGCGCTCTCAGTTACGAATAGTTCCTCGACCTGCCGGAGCTGGTCCCGCAGCAGTGGCGTGCCCGCACGGCTTCCCCCAGAAGCCGGGCAGCGCCGCGATTCCGCCGCCGCCCGCGGCCCCCCTTCCGCCCCTGTCCCGTCCCGTCCCGTCCCATCCCATCCCGCTCCGCTCCGGCGCCGCCTTCAGCCCTTACCTTGGCGCTCCGGCGAGCAGGGCGGGCCGGGCAGGGCAGGGCTCTCCGCGCCCGCTGCCGCCGCCGCGCTCCTTAAGAACCCGAAGCGGGCAGTCCTGCTTAGTTTTTACGTCAGGGCTCGGAAGCAGCCCCCACCCCCGGGGCCCGGCCGCTGCTCCCGGGCACCCGGAGCTCCCTCCTTCCCTGTGCAGAGCTGCTCCTGCTGCAAGCGTGTTCTGCTTCTCTGCACTGTATGTCCCACTCTGTTTGTGGACCCCGGGGCTGCCGGGCGTAGCCTGGTAGCGGTGCTGCCTCTGCCAAGCCTGTTACTCTTCCAGCCTGCTGCGCACAGCTTCTCCTCGGCCAAAGCTGTAGCTCTCCCCTTGCCCCCTCTGCTACTAATGCTACATCGCGGGGGTAAGAAAAGAAAAGTAGAAAGCAAGTCCCCCACCTTGGAAAGCAAGTCCCCCACCTTGGAGCTCAAGTTGTCCAGCTGTGGCTCAGCCCTCACGCATCTTACTTTGTGTTTGGCTCTTGGAAGTCTCTTCACTCCAGAGCAGGAATCTGTGTGGCACGAGTAGAGCTATTTGCTGGCTAGGGCTCATCCCATAAGGCAGCAGGTCCAGCTCTCCTGGGAGTTGAAGCAGAGACCCAGAGAAGAGCAGAGGCACAGAAGAAAAGCCAGTAAAGGCATTATTGCACTAGTGGGGCTGAGTTGCTTACTGCAGCTCAATTTACACAGCTTTATGTAAAGAAGAGCAACCTTGGGAGGGGGCCCTGGGTACCTTTTCCCTCACAAGACAAATAATGTGTTTTCTCTCTGTGAGTTTCTTGTCTGGAGCCCCTCTTCCTTGTAGTTTCTTTGTAGATGCTGAAAGCCTCTGTATGTATTGGAGAAATGGGCTAAGCTAGTAGGGAAGTGAAAAGAAACCACTGGTGAAAGGACTGTTAACTGGTACATGTAGCACATAGGGGAAAGCCTCAGCACAACTGAACAAGCCATCAAATGCTGAAACAGACCTCAGGATGAACTGAAGACTGTAATGCCTTGCAAGGGGCCCTTGCAACATCATGGGGGAAGCCTCTTTTATACAGGATCTCCAATGTTTCTTTTCTGTGCTATTGTGTACAGGTTATTCCAGTAGACTTCCACCTCCCAGCTTTTAGGGCTGAAGTCATCCTTAACAATTGGTTTTTTTTTTTGTTGTTTTTTTTTTAAGTCTGCTCTGTAGGAGCCGATTCTGGGCCCGTGTGCAATCTGGAACCCCCTTGGCTGCTGAACAACCAGCTTGCTTCTCCTAGATTCTGTGCATGGGGGCTGAACCAAGCAAGGTAGAGAAGAACATTGTGCCTGTAAGACATAGGTGTTGTGACCTAACCTAAAGGCAGCTCAAGGCTAGAAAATACTCTGAGGCTGCTTGTTTTTATAGATGGCCTGGGTGCAGGAGGCCATACCAGAGCAGGACTAAGATGCCACAGGAGTGGTTTTCACTGATGTTTCTGGGTCTGTGGTGCAATACTTTGCCCTATGCTTTTAATGGCAGCGCAAAATGCTGTAGCTGGAAAGGAAAAGGTAAAATGTAACATTTGTGGATTCATTGTTAAGAAGTGAATTTAATTCAATCTCCTTCTGGGGTGCACTTTATCTGGTTTTGGATCAAGACCAGCATTGGTTTCCTTCCGCTCAGAATCCTGGTAGACCCAAGGGTGCTGAACCAGGGGTTCTCACAGAAATGAGAGTTGCTGCTCAAGGGAAATACTGCTACAGATAAAATACTCAGCTCCACAAATACTTCCTGAGCCAACTACACTCTGTTCCCTGTGAACGAGAGCACTCATATTCTATTTCAGGGAAAGAGGTTTTTGATAATTAGATTGATCACCTCAACCTCCTAGTGGAGCAGAAATGTAGAAGGATTGGCCATGTCATTCAGTTCCACATACTCTCCCTCAGTAAAGCTTTCTGTGCCCTTTTTAGGCTATCAATAATCACTCTATCATTGCAGTCCATGATGCATTCCCCTGGCAGCCAGAGTTCGTATCTTTAGTGGGTCTCCATATCTTATAAATTTAATTCAGATGGGGCTGTAGGTCCTATCTAGTTGTTTGTAGAAGGATGTTTTTATCAAGAAAAGTTGATTCTGTAACTCATGGGTGAGGCAGAGGTTTCACATCATATAACTACAGAAAGAATGCTTTTCCTACTAGAAAAACGTAAAAATAAAATATAAACAAAAGTTCAAACAATCATGTTATAGGAATAGGGGATGAGAAGTGAGAAAAATAGGTCATTTCACTGTTATTTGTACTTCGGATAGAACAAAGTCATAAACAACTATGTGCACAGTTGCTTTCTTCATGCGTTTGCTCTCAGCAAACCTTCTGATGTAGTTTAACAGTAGCAGTTAATAGGCAATGTCTTATGGTTGCTTGAGCTAAGTAAGCATTTACAAATTAAAAAAATTAACACTGAGACTGAGGTACAGCAATGTGTATGGAATGTACAGCTTGTCTGTTACTTCCGTAAGTGGCCTCACCTGGACTCAGTGTTAAGCTTTGTACAATATTCTCCATGATAAAGGACAATTTTAAGTCTTACTCAAAAAAAAAAAAAAAAGCTTTAAAGACGTATTCTTAGCTGGAAGTTTGTGTTTTACTGACTTGGGTTCCAAACTATTCCAGCTTTGTGTGAAAGCTGACTAACTGACAGCAAAGGAAAAACTTGTGGTTTTCAGAGAGGAGGAAACTCAAAACTCTATTAAATCAAGCCTCTGCCATGTACCATGAATTTAATTTTTTTTTCTTCAAAATTCAGAAAGGCAAGGGGGGGTATATCTATATATACACTATTTATATCTTTTCCAACTTTTAAGCAGGAAATTAAACTGTCCTTAAAACTGTCTCCCTGACAAATACACACAAGAGCTTCTTAGAGATTAAATTAACTACTTGATCCAAAGTCTGTTTGTGGATTTGTTTTATTAATTTTTTAAATCATATTTAGAAGACTGAGTCAGGAC